>CAUYRT010033938.1:0-26447 GCA_963574885.1 Lepilemur ruficaudatus
TGTGTGAGTTTCTGTTACTTGTAAACATCAGAACCCTGTCTAGAATACGTCAAGAATCCACATGGTGATCTAGCACCTCTTGTATTATCCTGGATAGAGCTGGAACCCATTCTACTAAGTGAAGTATCCCAAGAATGGAAAAACAAGCACCACATGTGCTCACCATCAAATTGGTATTAACTGACCAACACTTAAGTGCACATATAGTAGTAACATTCATTGGGTGCCGGGCAGATGGCGGGGGAGGAGGGGATGGGCATACATACACTTAACGGTGTATGTATGCAGTGCGCACCATCTAGGGGGTGGACACACTTGAAGCTCTGACTTAGGTGGGGAAAGGACAATATACGTAACCTGAACACTTGTACCCTCATAATATGCTGAAAGAAAAAAGAAGAATCCACAGAAGAGATGACTATTCCAATGGGCTTTGAGTAATAAATTTTGTTTACGTAAAGACAACACCTATGTCTGGGCTTTACAGTTTTCCAGCCAAGTCTGTGGTTTAGTGAAAGGAGCTTGAGCTTTAAAGTGACACACAGCCTTGGGTTCAAATCCTGGCTCCTTGATCACTTCTTCGTAATCTTGGAAAAGTTACTTCTCCGTGAAGTCTAGATAATAATATCCACCAAAATTCATACAGGGTTGTTGCAGGAATTAAAATAAATGCATATATATATATATGACCCATTAGCACAGTGTTTGGCATGTCAGAGGTCAACGGAGAATGGCAGCTGTTGTCATTCCAAAGCATATTGACGTGCATGTTTGGATGGGAGAAGGGTAGTAATTTTCAACCCTCCGCCCAGTAATGTAAGGTTGTTTTGACTGAAGCATTTTATATTTCCCAACATTGTAAGAGTGGCTTTATATAGTTGGGCCGTGTGTGTGCGCGCACATGCGTGTTTGTTTGGCAAGGGTACTGCTTGGCTCCCCTTCCCCTCTTCCTGCTGAAGTTGTGTTCATTATGTTCTGGGCTGCGTCAGCGTTATTAATCAGGCATGCGGGATGAGATGAACAGGGGTGATGAGTTAGTCAGGCTGCCAAGCAAGTTCGTGTTTTGCAGGAAATGCCAAATTGTTTCCTGAGGGGATGTTTTTTAGGAATGGAAGAGTATGCTTTTCTGGCCCTCCCAGACTCCGTCCCATCCCTTGACTGCTGTCACCTCACAGGCTGATGTGATAGCTCTTTAAAAGCCACTTTACGGAGCTGCAGCCCAGCTGTGCTGTAAGTGTTGTTTTTTTCTCTTCTGGTAAATATAACCCACGTCAAGTAGGAAATGGATTACAGACCTCCCACATTTCCTCAAAAAAAAAAAAAAAAAAATTCCCAGCATCATCAGTCCTTTCATAAGCTAGAAGGGTGGGAGAAGCTAGTGAAAGGCTGGGAGTGGTGGAGAAAGAAGGAATGGCTGAAAAAATAGTAGAAAGCATTTTGAGGCCCCTCCCCCTTTTAATTCATAAGAGACCAATGCATACTTTAAACTAACAAACTGAACATCTTAACTAAAGTCTTAAAAAATATGTCTTTGGATATTTTGTCCATCTGTCAACCACATTATTCGTGAATTCTCCTTATGGATTTGGAGCAGATTTAAAGAGAGAAGAAAGCTTTGGCATCCTAAGCTGTCTGAGGATTTTGCTGGATGTAGGAGTTTTCCTAAAACTGATGAAAGCAAAAATTACAAATGATAGGCTTTAGACTGCATTTCAGATTGTGATTTTTGCACTCAAAATCAAATTTAAAACCATTACTCTTCAGAGGTAGCCTTCTGAAGAGGTTTTTAGTCTTTCTCTTCTCTGCTGTGACAAATACTTAAGTTTTACATCTAACTCAAAGGACAACAAATATCAAATAGAATTTTACTAAGGGTGAGAAGCTGAATTCTCCAACTTACTAATTGCTGGTCCCTAGTGCTTGGCAGGGGAGTCCTGGGCAAACTGGTCTGGAACTCTGGGGCCACAGTGGGGTTAGATTTTCCCCATTCCAAAATCATAGTTGGAGGATATGCCAGGTAACTATTGCTGTGTAACAAAAAGTCCCCAAATGCTATGGCATAAAAAAATGATCATCTATTATTTCTGACATTTCTGCTGCTCAGCTGGGGATTAGCTGTGCTAGGCTGGATTTATCTGTCATGTCTTGCTCCATGGGTCTCTCACCCTCCTTGGGCCAGCTGGCTGGCCCAGGCAAATCTTCTAGCATTGGCAGAAGCACAAGAGAGCAAGCAGAAACACCTGAAGTCTTGTAAGGCCTAAGTTCCAAACTTGAACACTATGACTTCCACCTCATTCTAGTGCCCAAAGCAAGTCACATGGTCAAACTCAAAATCAAAGAGTAGGGAAAGACACTCCACTCTTTCAGCAGAAGGAACTTCAAATCATAGCAAAGGGCATGGATACAGTGCAGGAAGAAGTCCTGGGGCCAATGCTGTAATCTACTACAGAGAAGAAGGGCTATGGCCATAACTATGCCTCCAGTGAGTAGAATTACATAGCTCGTCTGTAGCCATGACAGATCAGTCCTTTCTGTGGTATTAATGATGGCTATCATAACTTGATGCTATTAAATACTCAATATTCCTCCTAACTCTCCTAATGTTGGTTCCATGTCCCTCCCCAGGCAACCTTTTGATTATCATTTAGCTTCCTGGTTGACTGTTTCTGTAGGGCATAGTGTTTTGACCATAAGATAACAAATGTCTGGGCCCCACAACAATCCTGTTTCTTGTTCTGTATTAATAGACAGGTACACTATAGTCTACTTCTAATGCGCATGACCAAGCTTTCTTCAGGAGAGGTTTACTTAGCATGCTAAAGGGGAAAAGAAGCAAGTTTCTGAGCTTGAAAAGCTGAAAGTCAGTTCTTCTATTATGTAAGTTCACACTATAAAGGCAGTGGACAATCAATCACCTTCTCCTGGGCAGACCTGTACCATAGTATGACTTTTACCCAAATTTTTGCAATTGCTATATATAAGCACAGCATTTTTCCTTTAATAATGGAAGGGAAGGGTGGTACAAGCCACACAATATTATTGTGGGGCAGCCAAGTACATGCATGCTACATCAGAGAGGTTCAATCAGGGAAGGAGATCCACCAGAGTATTACTGATCTAGGAATAGATCTTACAGAACTGTGGGACAAAGTGGTGAAATAAAATTCTGAAAGTGAGAATGAAGGATCAGAGAAAAGTCACTAACCAGCCATCCTGAAGCCCCAACATAGGTGGACTTGTAGAGCCAGAACTTGCAATGAACGTAGGAAGTCAGGCACGTCCAATTGCTGGCATGGTACCCAGGAGGAGAGCTGTGGAAAAGTCTGTAGATAGCTGTCACCTCTAAGTTGCTGCTGCTTCTGTGTGTCTTCCATTAAGCCCCCAAGGTGGGCTTGGGTCCTCTGGGGGTCAGCAGGGCCAATAGTTGGGAAGAAAAGCTAGACATGGGGAAGAAGACCAGCCAGAACCCACCAGCATCTTTGTGTCTGTCTGCCACTGTGCATAGTCATGATGATCTTCAGAGAGACTAGCTCTGCTTCCTTTCTACCTTCCAGATCTTGCCCAAATTTCTCTTTTTGGTCAATCTAACTTAGAACTATGTAGGGAAAGAAATTTGGGGAAACGTAGTTCCGGCTTAAGCACATCGAGCACATTAAGCACAGGGAGTCCAGAAGAATGCAGAGTTATTTGCTTCAGATTTGAGTTGTTTCTTCCAATCCACACTGAGTTCACAGAAGTAGGGATGTAGATGTTTTTCGGGGATGTAGATGTTCACTCTACTCAGTGAGTCTGGGGACCTGTGTTCTGGAATCCTGGGGCAGTTTCCCAGGACCTGCCCCAGGTGCTCTTGTCCTCTTTGGACCAGCTGCTCAACCTGGGCAAGTTGATCATGTCATTGGTATAAAACCCTCTTTTTGTCTGGATCCCATCTTTCCTTGTTTTCTCCTTCATAGCCTTCCTTTAATCCCACTGGTGCTACTGTACCTGTGCTAGGTGCTAAATATTTTTCATCTGGCCTCCAGTGAAACTGTCAGCATTTTGGTACTATGAAGTTTCATTGATTAGTGGGATTTGGAGGGGGTTTGGAAGAGGGTAATGGGGTGTTTGGGGGAAGGGCTTTGTGGGAGGCCATTGAGAAAAGAGTACTTCATCACAATTAGATCTCTCGGTGGAGCATCTATGACCAGTCATTTTCCCATTGTTACCTTAGTTTAGTGTGTGTCAGCTACCTTGGTAAGAAGATGATGGAGGAAGGAAAGAAAAGAGAAACTCATTATATCATAAGTAGTTCCCAGTTTATTCCACTATGTATCCTGTGGATTAAATGTGCAAAGTCCTTAGTAAAACATTCACGACCCTTCAGAGCCCACTCTCCCACACCTATCTTCTTCTCAATATAGACTCAACTTTGAGTAACACTAGATCTCCTGCAGCCCATTCAGGAAAATCCTTCAAGGGGCACGAAAGACACTGAGAAGGGCTGGTAAAGATGATGAAGATAATATGATAGTGAGTCTATGCTTATTTTCAGGTTAAAAAGTCAGCATTCTGATCAGGCAGCCAAACATATCCATAAAGATTTTTCTTTATTTACTTGGAACAAAAAGTTTCTATGACCTTAATACCCTCCTTGATAAATTTTTATGTTCTACATTTCTCATACAATGCTGAGGGCAGGAGATCAGATTTTCTTTGTTTTATGTAATCTATATGTCATCATTCATGACAGTGCTAATCAGAGTAAGTAAAGATAGCTATTGGGGAAAAAAAATCCCAAAATATTAGTGGTTTAACACAATAAAGTTTATTTTTCACTCACATCACCACCCAATCAAGGTTAGTGGGCTGTGGGGAAAGCTTTGTTCCATGAAGTCAGCCAAGGACATAGACTTCTCCCATCTTGTTGCATTGCCAGCTTTAGCAGTGGTTAGCATGGTTTAGTAATGGTCCAAGGTTGTCAAGGTACAGGAAGAGGGAGAGAGTGGGGTGAAAGCTCACCTGTTCTTGGTTGCCTAGATCCAGAAATGAAACTCTGCTTCTGCTCAAGTTCCATTAGTCAGAACAGGTCACATGGCCTAGATACAAGGAGAATGGGCAAAGCAGTTTAGCTTTGTGCCCAGGAAAAGGAATTGAGGTTCAGTGCATGTCCATGATGTTTTTAAAATGTCACTTTCTCTCTGAAAGTGCCTAGGATTGCATCTTTTATGTAGTAGATACTCAAGAATGTTTGCTGAACAAGTAAATGAATGAATGAATGGATGAATGATTATGTCTAGGCTTCTGCTGTTATGTTCTTCTAAGGCAGAATGTTGGAAGGAAATAATTTTGGGGGAAGCCAAAATCTGTCTGCTACTCCCCATTGTATTCATGTGACCATTTATATTTGTAAAATTATTTCACAAGCACTCCAGGAATTAACACTCTTTTGAAGCTATGTTTTCATTCATTCAACAAATATTTGAGTGCCTTCTATGTGTCTAGTGCTATGCTATGTGCTCAGGAAACAGGTGGAAATCATAATTCCCACCCACTGGTAACTCCCATGGAATGAGTTTAGTGGAAAGAGGGAAAAGAAGCCAACAATTACAGCTATTACGTAGGTGCCATGATCGAGACATGGATGGATTGTGGTGGGAGTGTTGAGAAAGGGAACCTAATTCAGTTGGGAATGGCATTGTGGGGTTTCATCTTTCAGAAGAGGTGGTACTTTAGCAGAATGAATATGAAGTTTGCTGGTTGATACCCATAAGAGAGAGATAAAGGGAACAGTATGTGCAAATTTGACAACTTAAGGAACTGCAATTAGTTCAGATGGTCAAAAATGTGTGGTTGGGGGAAGTGGATATGAGGCTGGAGGGGTAGGCCTGGGCTGAGTTGCAAAGCACTTACAAAACTGCATTCAATAAAGAATGAATAGGGATTAGGAATAGGGATTACAAGATTTGTCTCTGTCAAATGAAAGATTTGATACACACAATAAAATCTAAGCAGTCATTATCCATACTAACCAAAATCTATTTTTCTCTCCAGATCTGCCTCAAATAATATAAGATTAGTAACATTAAAAACAAACAAAACCCCAGTCAGAATGTTGCAATGACGATCCTTTTATGGGAAGAGGAAGAGCACAATACCCTCTGTTCATCTCAATGTAGCCTTACCCCTAAGAGCAGAACAGGAAGGAGGCCCACTTCAAGGAAACCAAAGGAAGTGGTATCATGATTTTGTAAGAGCTGTATCTGTCAACAGAGTGGATTCTTCTAGGAAAGCTTTTTCAGATGGACAGTGGAAGAAGACTGGGAACAATTCGTTGCTCCTGCTCTTGGAACTTTTGCAACAGTAAAGAGGTTGTTAAAGTTGTTCATTTAGGGAACCAAGTACTTAGCACAGTTCAATCAGTTATTCAGCACTCATGCATTCATTCATTCTTCATTCGGCATATTTGAATGACCCTTTTGTGTACTACTTATGTCAGGCGATGCAGGGGAGTAAAAGATAGGTAAAGATATGGCGTTGCCCTTGAGAAGCTTCAACTCACACATGAATCTAGAGATTTCTAACCAAGGATGTGCTCTGCTTAAGGATCAAATATGAGAGAGAGAGGAGAGGGGAGAGGAAGAGGGAGAATATTATAATGGTTTAAAAAGTCTTGGAGTTCAAAGTCCAGATTCAAATCTTAGGCAATCACTAACTGGTTGTTTGACCTTTCATTTTTTTCAACCAAAAAATGAGGATAATAACAGCTATATCACAATTGCCAGAATTAAATGAGATGACTCATGTGAAAGCTTTGCGTAAACAATACAGAACTTCGCAAACATTAGTGATAAATTGTTGAAGGTGAATGCCCTAAGACTTTAAAGCAGTGTTTGTCAAAGTGTGTGTTGAAATACTAATGCCCAAGAATGGTAACAAGTATTTCTCAAGAAGAGAGTTCAGTGAGTCAAATAAATTTGGGAAATGAAGCATTAAACAAAGTAAAACATGGTTCTTAGGACTGTAAGATGCTAATGTCTGTTGTGAATCTCAAGGAAAGCAAGGATATACCGTGTCTTGTCTCCAAATTAATGTAATCTTAGGATCTACTCCCGCCTCTACTCCAGCATCTCTAGGGCCTCCAGATTGACAGAACTCACTTTGGGAAAGACTGCTGCTCTCCAGGAAGAAAAGTGTTAACCTTCACTTCAATTTACAAGCCATCAGCATCTCAAAAGCTGAGCTATTCATCATCAGATAATCTAGAAATTCATTCAACAACTTCCCAGGTACAGTGTTGAGATTTCCACCATGGGGAGCATAAGAGAAAAGGGCCAGGCACCCCCTTGCCAGGGTTGGAGGGGATTCCAGCACAGAACCGGGGATGTGAGGTGTTGTAGCGGATACATGTAATATTCCCTCCAATACACCTGCTGATGGCAAGGCAGGCGCGGATATGAAGCACCAAAAGTGAAGAGACGCGGACCGATTCTCAAAGACTCTATAATTAGACTTTTTGTAAAAACTCAAAAAGTCAAGTAACACCACAATTTCTCCGCGTCTAAGAAAAGAGCGCATCTCCGAAGAAACATCTCCGGCAAGAGACACTGCTCCTTCCTCCCCAATTCAGAAAAGTTCATCAGGCCAAGAGCTTTCCCTCTATATCCTTCCTTCAGCTTGTCTCCCTTCTCATCTTTCAACATTCCCCAAGCTCCGCCTGGCTCCATTTTAGACCTTTCTAGAAGGAGCGACTGAAAGGCGCGGCCAGGAGCCGAGACGTCGAGGACGCAGGCGCAGTGCGGCTCAGGTGCGCGGACGGGCAGCCCCGCCTCGTCCCACCCGGCACCTCCGCTCACCTGCTGGGGGACCGGGGGGTGCTGAGGTGGGGTGGGGAGGGGAGCGGAGGGCGGGGATGGGTGTCCGAAAAGGTAGGGGCGGTCGGGGGCGGGGTGGACCTGGAGGTGGGGCGGGACAGCCCTGGGGCGGGGGCGGGAAGAGGAGCGGCGGGGAGGGGGTCTTACCTGAAGGGGGAGGGACGGCCCTGGAGGGGGCGTGGCCGCGGGGCGCGGCCGCGTGAGGTGATCCGAGTCAACGTTGAACCCGGCGGCGGCGGCGGCGGCGAGGGCAGAGCGCCCACTGCCTCGAGCAGGTAGCCGGCCGCGCTCTCCTCAGCGCGGGGTGGGGCGGGGGCGCCCCGAGAGCCGCGCGCTGAGCCCCGCGGAGGGCGGCGGGACCCCGGCCGAGAAAGGAGGCGGCGCGGCTCAGGTGCGCTTCTCCGGGCGGGCGGCGCGCGCGGGCCTGGCGAGGGTGGTGCGGGGGGCGCGTGATTGCGGCCGCTTCTCAGCGGGGTGCCCCTCGCCCCCAGCCTCGCGGGGCTGGCTGTGGAGCGACTGTTTTGTAGTCTCCCTGTCTTTAACTTTTTAGAAGCACGTGGCCGTGGTTGGGGGTCCGGGAACTGTTCCCCCGTCTCTTCAGCAACGCCTGTCTCGCGCGGGCTCAGGGAGTTTAGGCCCCGCGACAGCCGCGATCGCGGTGGCCTGGGGGGGGGGGCAGCGGCTCACCCCGGGGAGCCGGTGTGCGCGGGGGGGCGAGGCCCGGCCCCCGTCCTGCCCGGGTTCGCGGGTCCGCTTAGGGGGACCCCGGCCCCGGAACGGACGGCGGCGCGTCCGACGACCCATCCCAGGTGGGCTCCGGACTCCGGGAAAGAGAGAAGCGAATTTCCTTTCCCTGGCGAGCGAGATCTGATGAGAACTGGTTGGCAGACGGTTTTTATCGGCGATGTTTCTGAAACTTTGTGAAGCGGCGAAAGGGTGTTAAAATGCCACTTTCCTGTGCTTTTTGCAAACTACAATCTATCCAACAGGTTTTTAGATTTGACTTCTTTTTACTGCTCTTTTTTGTTTGCTATGCTATCTTTTAAATATAGGAAGACACTCTGGGGGTATATTGCACACTCGGTGGACGTCCGGGTATAGACGAGACAGATGCCAAGCCAAAAACATTGATTCCTTTAGAATATTTAAAATACAGCATGTAAAAGAATTGCTTTTGTGTTGAAAACATTATTCTGATTCTGATTTCAGATAGGCATTTAAAAGAGTTGTGTTTTTCCTGAAATAGCCTAAAACATAGTGAGAATTAGCAACAACAACTCAACCCTATTTACCAATGTAGTATTTTGATATGTAACCTCATCACGGTTAAAAATTGCTTTTTCTGGAAGTGATAATGTGGCTTGCCTTTGAGAGCTGGGATTTGAGGAGACTTGCTTTTTATCATCTCTTTTGTATTTTGTAGTTTTGTTAATGGATATGAGTTACCTTCATAACTGTAGAAAAAGCCTGAATAGAATTTTTTTAACCCTTCAAGAAAAATTTAAGTATTGTATTTTATTGGCTTTACTTGAATTGCAATTGTGTATTCACATATAAAACCAGTAAATTGAGAAATTAATTCATGTTGAGAGACAATGAGATTCTGGTGGGACCTCTGGCAGAGCTGTCTAGTTGGCAGTTAGATATATTGGTATCAGGTTTTTCTGAAGTCAGGCTCAGAGGTGTAGATGTTGGAGGCAGCAGTGGATTTGTGAGAGTTAATCCTGTAAGGGTGTAAGAAATCATTCAAGTATGTATATAGAGTAAGAAGAGAGGAAGACCGAGGATTGGGAGCGCCAGTATTAAGAGATGGCTAGAGAGAGTCTAGGAGACCAAGGAGGAGCATTCAGGAAAGGAGGGAAACTAGGAGGTGGTGGTGTCAGAGAAACCATGAGAGAAGAGTTTTATTAATAATGAGAGAAGTCTCTCTGGGAGTCAAATAAGTCTGAGAGATCCAGAAGATAGGAACTGATTAAGTGCCTATTGGCTTTAATAGTTAGGAGAAGGTCATTAATCTCAGCAAACATAATTTAAGTAAAATTGTAAGGGTAGAGAAGCCAAATTTGAATGAATTTGAGGAGTGAACAGAGGATGAAGAAGTAAAGATAGTGTAGAATCCTTATTTTGAGAAACAAAAGTTAGAGAGGCAACAGGGTGGTAGAGGGGAGTTTAAAGTCAGATTGGAAAGAATATAAGGACCATAGAATACCTTTATGTTAAAGTGTGTCATCTCCCTAGGCGGGACGATTGCTTGAACTGAGGAGTTTGAGACCAGCCTGAGCAAGAGCAAGACCCCGTCTCTATAAATTAAAAAAAGTTAAAAAAAAAAATAAAGTGTGTCATCTCAGAGCTTTTTTCCTCTCTCATGGTTAAGTAGCAGAAGCTGAGAGCAAGTAACTGAGCGTATTCATAATAAGTACTTTATCACACTCTCTGCCCCTTACCCCTGTTCAAATTATGAACACTCCTTTAGTGGTATTTTGGTGTATTGGATTCAGGTGTTGTTAGTGTTTAAGACACAAGTATAAACTGTGTTGGATTGTATTTCATCTGGGTCCCAGTACTTTGATACTTCCAAGTGGCTTTTAAGTTATTTATTCTTTCATGTATGTCTCAATGATTCTTCTAAAAAGTCTTATGTAGAAATCAGATGTTTGGACTACATCACAATCTATGAGGTATACATCATCAGTCTCCAACCTTTTTGACACCAGGGACTGTTTTCATAGAAGATAATTTTTCCATGGACCGGGGGTGGGGGCACTGGGGGGGCGGAGATGGTTTTGGGATGATTCAAGCACATTACATTTATTGCATACTTTATTATTAATACATTGTAATATATAATGAAATAATTATACAACTCATCATACGTTGGAGACTCCTGGTATACATTAGTTAGGGCCTTTGCTTCAATTATTATCATGCATTCAAGGGAAAATCCTCCAGATTAAAATTTCTGTATAATGAGTTTCACTTCAGTCTTCATTGAAAGTTTGCTTTTTTTGTTGCTTTGGAGTTCAGATAAATAGTTTTATGGGTGTTTTCCTTAGGAATATGAAAAAAATGGTTACAATGGAAAAGGCCAGCAAGCAAGTGTGAGGATGTGGAGCAACTGGAAATCTCATATTCTGCTGGTGGAAGTATAAATGGGTATAATGGAAAACTTTTTGGCAGTGTCTACTAAAGTAAAACATTTGCATAAACTATGCCCAAATATATACTCAACAAAATTCTAGAAAATGCCAACTAATCGAGTGTGATAGAATACGCATCGGTGGTTACTTGGGGATAGGGACAAGAGAAAGGAGGGATGGTTAAAGAGGGACATACGGAAATTTGGGGGCGATGATGGATATATTCATTTTCTGTGATAATGCTTTTACCAAAGTATACGTATGTCTGACTCATTTAATTGTACATTTTAATTATGTACAATGTATTGTAGGTAAATTATACCTCAAAGCATTAAAAAGGATTAAATAAAAACAAAGAGTGGAAGGAAATGCGTCATTTAAGTATATTTACCTCCTTCAAATACTGTAGTTATCTCAGGGTAATAGGATTATGGATAATTTTTATTTTCTTATAGGTTTCTGTATTTTTCATATTTTGTACTACAACCATGTATTTACTTAATTTTTAAGTGAGAAATTATTCCATATGTCCAAAATAGTACTTTTGACACATCTACAGACTTAAAGACTACAAATAAAATAAATACCCCATACACACATCATGCTTAAGAAATAATACATAATCAATAATTTTGAAGCTAACCTATGTATTCTCCCTGATTATATCTTTCTCTTTCCACTCTCCTTGATTTTCTGTACAGTTTAACCACATACATACACATTCCTAAACATTGTATTGTTTAGTCTACTTTGGAATGCTATGTCAGTGATATTGTACTATATGATTTGTGTGACTTTATTTTGGACATTATATTTGTGAGATTCCTTCATGTTGATGTGTGTTACAGTTTATTTTTTATTGATGTACATCATTCCATTGTGTGACTTTACCACTGTTTGTCCATCATGGATATTTAGGGTGTTTTCAGTCTTCTTTTTTTTTTTAATTTAATTTTTACTTTTTGCCATTAAAAGCTGTTTTGTTATGATCATTCTAATCCATATCTCTTTGTGTTCACGTTTAAAATTTCCCAGGCTTTTTAAAACCTAGGAGTACAGTTATGGATCTTCAGTTTTTGCTAGATAATACTGAATTGTTTTATAAAGTGGCTGTACCAGTTTATACAAGCAGTGTGTAAGTGTTCACTTTGTTTCCTTTCTCAACACCATTTAAGACATTTGTACATTTGTAATTACCTGAATTTTTTCATTTTGAGAATCTGGTGGTTGAGAAATGGTATCCCACTGGGGTTTTAATTTACATTTCCTTAATTACTGATGATGTTGAAACTTTCATAGTTAGGGGTTAGGGTTAGTGTTAGGGTTAGGGTTAGGGTTAGGGTTCTGTGGCTGTCTCCTTATGTCTTTTGCCTATTTTCTTTTTTTTTTTTTTTTGTCTTTTAAAAATTGATTTCAGAAGTTCTTTATATATTCTGGATACTCACCCCTTGTCAATTATGCATGTGGCACATTTCTTTTTCTCAAAGTGAGCAGCTTGTTTTTTACTTTTTTATGGTGTCTTTTGACAAAAACATTTTATAGTTTAATGTAGTTGACTCTGTCAACCTTTTTCTTTTATGATCTGATATTTTCTGCTAAAAGCAGGGGGATATAAGGGAAATCTCTGTAGCTTCTCAATTTTGCTGTCATTCTAAGATGGCTCTAAAAAAGCCTGTTAAAAAAGTTGCCTTTCCTATTTGTCTTTTAAAATATTTTTCATTTTTTTTTTCCCACACAGAAAGCTAAGAAACCTTTCATATTTGTTTTCTTAATCCATGTAGAATTGATTTTTGTGTGTTGTGTAGTGGGGGTCTAGTTTTTTTTTTTCCATGTGGGTAATCAGTTTTTCCCAGCATTATTTACTGAATATTCTGTTTTTCATTCTAGTAATCTACAGATTTCACATATCAAGTTTCCCTATATGTGTGGTTATGTTTCTAGGCTATTCTTTGTAAAACAGACATCTGTTTGTGTATCCTTCCTGCAGTCTTATTTACTTTGGCTGTATAAAGAACCTTGATACCTGAGAGAACAAGTCATCCACTCATGCTTCTTTCCAAACTAGACTCCTCCTCAAATTAATGTTTATTTTTTTATTTTTTCAAAGTAAACTTTTAATTGGAGTGTAATGTGTTATTTAATTCTTAAATATCTACTGTAATCACCTGAGGTCATAAGTAATACTGAAGCTACTCTAATGTAGACTCTATCAGGCTGCAAATCATTTCCTAACTTACTAGAATTAATTTTAACTTGTATAAACATAGGCTTTTCATTGTGGGCATATAGTAAATTGAGGTATTTGGAGTAACGTTATACTGAAAACAGCTAAGAATACTCTATTTAAAAAACAATTCGAAAGGATAGGAATTAACTTGCTGTAATTGAAGAGAAAGCTGAAAATATGAGACTAAAGGAGCATTTAAAGTCCTAGTTGCTTCTCTGAGGGTATTTGCTAAACTGGGGAAACTTGATGGATTTGAATAGGAGTTTGATGGATTTGCAGGGCACCAGGGATAGTTAGTTGGAAGTCAGCCCAGGGCTCATTCAACGTAAGCTAAGAAGACTTTCTGGCCCCAATTCTGTGATCTCAAAGTTCATATCACTTTGGTGGTCTAAAAAATTTTCAAGATATGAATTTTTAAAAATCTTTTTCTTTTGAGATGTTCAGATACCATAAAATTCCCCACTTTAAAGTATACAATTCAGTGGTCACCTGCCAAAAGCAACTTTGTACCCATTAGTAGTCACTCTCCATTTCACTCTTCCTTCTCAGCCTCTGGCAACCACTAATATACTTTTCTGTTTCTATGGATTTGCCTATTCTGGACATTTTATATAAGCGAAATCATACAGTATGTGGCCTTTGGTGTCCTGCTTCTTTCTTAGCGTGATGTTTTTAAGGTTTATCCACCTTGTAGCATGAATCAGTACTTTGTTCCTTTTATGGTTGAATAATATTTCATTGTATGGATATATCCACGTTTTGGTTTTTACTCATCAGTTGATGGATATTTGGGTTGTTTCTATTTTTTGACTATTACGAATAATGCTGCTGTGAACATTGTGTAAAATTTTTTGCGTGGAAGATATGTTTTCTATTCCCATAGGTATATTTACCTCGGAATGGAATTTCTGGATCATATGGTCACTCCGTGTGAAGTTTTTGAGGAATTGCCAAAGTATTTTCCAAAGCAGTTGCACTGTTTTATATTTCTGTAAGCAACATCTGTGGGTTTCAGTTTCCCCACATTCTCATCAACACTTATTTTTTGTCTGTCTTTTTTGATTAGTGTGTGTGAAGTAGTATCTCATTGTGGTTTGATTTGCATTTTACTAATCAATGATATTGAACACTTCTTAATGTGTTTATTGGCCTTGTGTTTATTGTTTGGAGAAATATCTATTTAAATCCTTAGCCCATTTTTAAAATTGGGTTATTTGTCAAGGCATGAATTTAAAATGATCTAGTAAACAAATGCAAATATTCTCTGGAGTGTACTTTTATTTTTTGGCTTAAAAAAGTCCTACCAGTAAAGTTTCATGGTCAATGAATAATTTATTGTCAAAGGTAACCAAATACACAAGGTAATAAGACATCCTGAGCAAAAATCAGAAAAAATAGCTTTAGAAATAAACCTACACAAGCTTGAATTACCAGCCATAGATTATTAAAATAACTTTACAGGTCTATATTTAAGTAAATAAAAGACAAATTTGAAGATATATGCAGAGATTAGGAGTCTTAAAAAGTGACAGAGTTACAGAGCTGGTTGAAAAAAGAACTAAATGTAATTTATTTTATTTTTTTAGAGACAGGGTCTCTGTCACCCAGGCTGGAGTGCGTGGCATGATCATAGCTCACTACTAACAGTTCAAAGGCACAGAGGTAAAAGAGAAATGGTATGTTTCTAGAACTGCAGGTGGTTATATTTTTAAGCTTAGTATTTGTAGGAGATAGTGGAAGATGAGCCAAGAGAGGGGGTCATATATTTAGGGAAATAGATTTTATCCTGAAAGGATTAGATTTTATCCTGATAGGGAGCCATGGAATTACTTAAAGCAGGCAACACAGTTGGGGGATAAAAAGAGTTTGAAAAGGCAAACCTATTAGCTGGCTTTTTGTAATTTTGGGATATGATCACACCCGAATTAAGGTAGTCAAATTGAGGGTGAAAAGGAAGCTATAGAAATTACAAGTATTAAAGAGCTCCACTCAACAGAATTCTAGTCCTTACCTATTCGTCCTGTTGCTTAGTACCTTGCAAAATAATGTAAAGTGGGAAAAACTTCAAGGCCTTTGCACTTTCTGGAATACTCTGCCCTCACGAACTTCACTAGCTGGTCCTTTCTTGTCATTTAGCTTCCAGCTGGATTGTTTCCTCTTCAGAGAAGCCTTTTTTGATTACAGAAAGTTAGCATTAGTTCCTCTTTGAATCCTTGTTAATTTTTTCATCAGATTGAATGTTTCATATGTTAGTTTAGTTTTGTCTATCCCCCTCTATGTTGTAAGCTCTCTGAAAGTGGAGCTTTTGTCTGTCTCGTTCACTGTTGTATCCTCAGTGCCTAGCAAATTGCCTAGTGTATATTAGATGCTCAGTAAATGCTTATAAATAAGTGAATGGATAAATTGGGTGTGTTGATTATGGGAGCTGAAGGACTCAAGGATGACATTCATACTTCTGGTTTAGTTTGTGAGCTGGATGGTGGCACTGTAGTAAGAAATACCAGAAGAATACAAGGTTTGTAGAGGAAGGTTGTAATAATGTACTGTCCTTCACTTGCAAGAATGCCCCAGACAGGACTGTTCCTAGGCTATGCCAGGCCAGTAGAGGCAAATAAGCCCTTTGGGAACCTCAGACATGGGGGGATTTTTTTTTTCTTTCTTTCTTTTTCTTCTTCTTCTTCTTTTTTTTTTTTTTAAGATGGAATCTCACTCTGTGGCCCAGGCTGGAGTGCAGTGGCATGATCATAGCTTGCTGTGGCCTCAAACTCCTGGGCTCAGGCAATTCTCCCACCTTAGCCTTCCAGAGTGCTGCGATTACTAGTGTGAACCATTGTGCCCATTCAATATTAAAAGTATTTTAACAGGCTGGGTGAGGTGAGTCACATCTGTAATCCTAGCACTTTGGAAGGCCAAGGCAAGAGCATCACTTGAGGCCAGGAGTTTAAGACTAACCCCAGCAAGAGCAAGACCCTGTCTCTACAAAAAATAGAAAAATTAGCCTTGCATGGTGACATGTGCCTGTAGTTGCAGCTACTTGGGAGGTGGAGGCAGGAGGATTGCTTGAGCCCAGGATTTTGAGGTGCAGTGAACTATGATGATACCACTGCACTCTAGCCCGGGATATAGAACGAGACCCTGTCTCCCCGCAAAAAACATATTTTAACAACTTGTCTAGTGTGGGCACTGACCAATCAGAATGGACACTAGCCATAGTATTAGATCTGGGTTATGGAGGCCCTACTTTCTCAGACATTAACCCAGAGGATAGCTAGGGAGGAGTTAGAGTGCCTAGGGTGGCTTACAGCTTTTACCTCCTGATACAGAAATATTTAAATCTTTTCACAGTCTGTTTCCATAGTGGAATGTTCTGGCTAAATGTCCTCATATCATTCCTGGGATTGGATAGAGTGCCTCACATGAATCAGAAAGGTTGCAAGTAGTATCTAATGATAATAATTATAATCATGGTGATGGCAGCAAAGATTTACTGATTTCTTATAATGGGCCTAGCCCTAGTTTAGTGCTTTATGTGCGTTACCTTGGTTGATCATCACAATAGCCCTAAGAAGTGTTTTTTTAGTTGATGACAAAATTCAGGGTTAGAGAGGTTAAGTAACATGCCTAAGGTTATTTAGCTAATAAGTGAAAGTTATAGAATTAGAACCCAGCAGTGTACTTTTACCCATTTATATTTGCTTCCCCTTATTGCTAAAAAAAAATAAAAATAAAAAATAAAGCAAATAAGTCGTGTTCAACAGAGATAGCTAGCACATGGTTTGTTAACCTGACTGGTCCTGCCCTTCTGCCCATACCCTACCTAAAGCAATGTGGTATATTAGAAAAAGTTGTGAAACTTAGGTTTTAGTTCTGAACCTAATGATAGTTGTCTTACTATTTTATATATGTAATATGAAGGAATTTGACGAAAGATCTCTAAGTCTTCCTTCTCTGTTAATGTTTTTGAGGCTTCTTTTTCTGTTAATGTTCTGTAACTCTGTGTTATTTTGTTTCAGCTTTATTGAGATATAACTGATATACAATAAATTACATATACTTGAAGTATACAATTTAATAAGTTTTCATAGTTGTATGCACCCATGAAACCATCACCATAATCAATATAGTGAATATATCACCCTCAAAAGTTTCCTCCTGCTCCTTTGTATCTCTCCTGCTTGCCCATCTCTGCCCTCTATCTCTCCACCCCTCACTTTGTGCAGGCACCTCTGATTGGCTTTTTATTACTGATTGATTAATTTCCATTCTCTATAATTATATGTAAGTTGAATCATATAGTGGAATTCAGCTACAAATCATTATCAATAAGATAGCCAGAAAAGCTAAATTAAAGAAAAATAAAATAAAGGCAGATGGAGAACTGAAATATGGCTTTGTTATTAACAAAGCTAATACAGGAGAATATGGCATATATCTGTATGGCGTGTACTCTTTTTGTAGGTGTTCTTTCACTATCTGTAATTATTTTGAGAGTTATCCAGGTTATTGCATGTATAGATAGTTTACTTCTTTATTGCTGATTAGTATTCCATTGAATGGATATATTATAATTTGTTTATCTGAAAAGATTAAATAGATGGATATTTGATGGTTTCCAGTTTTTGGCTATTTCAAATAGAGCTGCTGTAAACACTAGTGTACAAGTCTTTGTATAGATGTATGATTGCTTTTGACTTGAGTAAATACGTGGGAATGGAATGTTTGGATCATATGGTAGATATAGTTTAACTTGAGAAACTGTCAAACTGTTTTCTAAAGTGGTTGTACAGTTTTAAATTCCCACCAGTAGCATATGAGAATACTACTTGTTCCAGATACACATAAACACTTGGAATGGTCGATCTTTGTAATTTTATCATTTCTAATAGGTATGTAATGTTATCTTGTAGTTTTAATTTGTATTTCTCTAATATCTAATGGTATTGAGCATGTTTTTATATGCTTTTTGATCATTTGTGTACTTTCTTTGGAGAAGTAGACACTTCTACTTCAAATCCTTTGCCTACTTTTTAATTGGGTTGTTTTTCCTTTTATTACTGAGTTGTAACTGTTAGGTATAATCCCCTTATTGGATTTATGATTTGCAAATATTGTCTCCCAATCTCTGAATGGTCTTTTCACTTTCTTAATGGTGTTTTTGAAGCACAAGCTTTTTAATCTTGATTAAGTCTTATATCAAATTTTTCTTTTATCATTTGTATTTTTGGTGTTATATCTAAGAAATCATCCCCTAACCTAAGTTTACAAAGATTTATTTCTATGTTTTCTTCTAAGAGTTTTGCAGTTTTAGCTGTTATATATGTCTGTGATCAATTTTAAGTTAGTTTTTATGTATGGTGTGAGGTAGGGACCCAATCTGGGGGAGAGAGTGGCATGTGGTGTCCCAGCACCATTTGCTGAAAAGACTGTTCCTTTCCCTTTAAAGTTTCTTGACATCTTTGTTTAAAAATCAGTTGACCATAAATGTAAAGGTTTATTTCTGGACTCTCAATTTTATTCCATTGATCTATATGTCTTTCCTTATGCTTATACTACACTGTCTTGATTACTATAGCTTTGTAGTAAATTTTGAAGTTAGTCTTCCAACTTCGTTCTTTTTTGTAAAGATTTTTTGGCTTTTCTGCCTTCTTTGCATTTCCATATGAATTTTAAGATCAGCTTGTCAAATTCTGTAAAGAAGCTGGAAGGGATTTTGGTAAGGATTGTGTTGAATCTGTACACCAATTCAGGGAGTCTTGCCATCTTAACAATATTGATAACATTAGCATGTTAACAATATTACGTCTTCTAATCCATGAATATGGGATGTCCGTACATTTATTGAAGTCTTCTTTAATGTCTTTCAGTAATGTTTTGTAGTTTTCAGTGTACAAGTCTTGTACTTCTTTTGTCAAAGTATTCCTAAGTATTTTAGGTTTTTTAAAAAAGTTATGAATGGAATTGTTTTCTTAATTTTATTTTTGAACTAACATTTCAGTGTTAGTGTATAGAAATACAATTGATTTTTGTGTATTGCTCTTATATCCTGCAACCTTAGTGAACTTGTGTATTAATTCTAGTAGCTTGTTAGTGGATTTCTTAGGCTCTTTGTATTTACAAGATCATGTTGTTGGTGAATAAATAAAGAAGATTTTACTTATTCATTTTCAATATGAATGCCTTTTATATCTTTTTCTAGCCTAATTACCCTGGCTAGAACCTCCAGTACAATGTTGAATAAAGGTGGAGAGAGTTGACATCTTTTTGTTTTCCCTGGACTTACAGGGAAAGCATTCAGTCTTTCAGCAGTTACTGTGATGTTAGCTGTAGGTTTTTCATAGATATTCTTGTTATATTGAAAAGATTCTCTTCTATTTCTAGCTGCTCAGCATTTCTATCATGAATGAGTGTTAGATTTTATAAAAATTTTTTTTGCATCTGTTGAGATGATCATGCAGTTTTTGTCTTTTATTCTATTAATATAAAATATTACATGAATTGATTTTCAGATGTTAAATTAATCTTGCAATCCTGGGATAATCTTGCTTGATTCTTATATATTGCTGGATTTGGTTTGCTAGTTTCTTGTTGAGGATTTTTATGTCTATGTTCTTGGGGGGTCTCCATCCTTATACTTGCTAAAAAAAAAATATAGCAAGTATGTGGTGTTCAATAGAGATAGTCAGCACGTGGTTTGTTAACCTGACTGGTCCTGCCCTTCTGCCCATACCCTACCTAAAGGAATGTGGTATATTAGAAAAAGTTGGTAACAGATTTTGTTGGTGACAGAAACAAGTATTCTCATACATTGCTATTGGGAATGTGAAATGGTGTAGCTTCAAAGAGAAATTTGGCAATAAGTACCCAGTTGTCCTATTTCTCGGAATCTATCGTACAGATAGGTACTGAGAAATATGTGTGTACAAAGCTACTGTAACACTATTTCTAATAGCAAAAGATGAAACAATTCAAATCCTGATTTTAACACAACTATAAAAAAAACTTGAGACCATAGGGGAAATTTGAACACTGACTAAGTAGTTCAAAATATAGTTGATGATGTTAATTATATGTGATAATGTTATTATGTTTATGTTAAAAAGAGCACCTTTTAGAAATATTTGATATATTATATTACTGATACTATTTAACACTGATACTATTTAACGCTTGAAGTGATCCATCTTTAACCAGCGAGAGCCCCTTGAACTTAACTCCTGAATCCTTCTGCCCCATCCTTTAGAGATCATTACTGAAGTATTTATGGATGAAATTATATGATTAGAGTTTATTTCAAAATAATCCAAAGGACAGGGTAAGTGGGGAGGTCAAGGTGAAATAAGATTTGCCATGAGTTGATAGTTATTTAATCTGGGTGATTGGGATTTCGTTATACTATTCTATCTTCTTTTATATGTGTTTAAAATTTCCTGTAAAAAGTGTATAGAGTTTAAAGTAGGCATAAATGAAGAGAGTGCATTTGGAACGAAGGCACTGAGACCAAGGAAGGTAGGAAATTCTTAAACAATTCTATGCTCTGGTAAATATAAAACAGACTTCCTTCATTTGTACTGTATTAGTGTAATTCTAAGGATAAAAATAACTCATAAAGTATGCAGTTATTTGTTTATTGGCCCCCATTATAGGGCCTTTGGATTGCTAAAATAATTGATGTGGTGGAAGTGAAATTTTTCTCACACTTTTTATGAGTGCCATCTTTCTTTCAAATTTTGCTTGGACATAGATTTTGGTGTATATCAGGTATAAGAGAAAATTGAGAGTGGGATTTTTATTTTTTCAGATTTAACATTGGATTGTTCATTTAGTAATTTTTAAGCATGTTATTTCAATAACTTATAAGGATATCCTAGGCTATATAGAATTATATATGGGAATAAAAATCTATCTTCCTCTTAAATATTTTTGCTTCAGAACGCTTATTATGTCTTAGAAAGATATAATATGGTTTATTTAATGATATCTAATGGCATTAAGCATGATCATTTTAACTTGCTTCCTATTCTATCAACAGGTTAATATTAAAATTAGAAGTTTGTAACTTTTGCTGGATATTGGAAATTGTAATGGCAACAGAATTTATAAAGAGTTGCTGCGGAGGGTGTTTCTATGGTGAAACAGAAAAGCACAACTGTGAGTTTTGTTTTGTCTTCAGTAACATTTATTTAATGCCTTCTTTTTTGTGGTATCTTGTAATATAAAGATAAATTAGGCATGTTTCCTAACATCGTGGGGGCAGCAGAAACATAAGTCACATGAGGTAAGTATTCCAGAACTCCAGGTACCCTGGAGCATGGGTAGAAAGAGATGAATTAAACCCAGGAGACACCCTGAGACATTGCCATAAAGTAGATTGCATTTGCCATAGAAGTCTGAAGAGGATTTTAGCAAGCTGGGTGGGAAGAACAAAGTAATAAAAGGTGAAAGTTGGACATAGGCAGAATTAGGTTATTAAGTATGAAATGTCCAATTTCCTTAAGGACAAATTATGTTCTTAAGGAAATGTCAGCTGATATGTCAGTTGATATGTCTGACACTGTCATATCATGTCAGTTGATATGTCTGACACTGTGATACTAGTGATCAGTTGATATGTTTGACACTGTCATATCATGTCAGTTGATATGTCTGACACTGTGATACTCTGTCAAAGTATCACATTGACACTCTTGTTTTATTTTTATTGTGAGGATACCTCCAGTCTTTCAAACGCACATTTTGGCTTGTGATTATCTTCCAAATTTTTTTAGAGCAATTTTTGTGAAACCATGGATAAGTCAAAAATTTGTGTTATTTTCGAATGTGAGTTCCACTGTGGAACCAGTGCAGTGCAGATAGCTCAAAACATCAGTGAAGTGTTTGGGAAGGATGTGGCTAATGAACGCACAGTACGTCGGTTGTTTGAGAAGTTCTGTTCTGGTGATTTTAATCTTGAAAATATTGGGCGACCTGAGACCAAGATGGATAATGATGAGCTGAAAGCTATAGTGGAAGCGAATCCATCTCAACCTACATGTGAATTAGCAGCAAGGTTTGATGTTATTATTCCAACAATATTGGACCATTTGAAACAAATGGGCAAGGTAAAGAAGCTGGATAGATGGGTTCTGCATGAATTAAACGAGCATCAGAAGAGAATTTGTCTTGAAGCTTGCCTTTCTTTGCTGTTCCAGCATAAAGGTGAACCCTTTGTACACTGTATTGTTGTTACATGTGATGAAAAAAGGATCTTTCTGATAGTTGTAAGTATTCAGCACAATGGTTGGATAAAGATGAGGTGCCGAAACACAGCCCAAAACTGAATATTCATCAAAAAAAAGCTAATGGTGTCTGTTTGGTGGTCTAGTGCTGGTGTTATCCACTACAGCTTCATGAAACCTGGTCAATCAATTACAGCAGATGTCTAGTGCAACCAATTGGACAAAATGATGGGGATGCTTGCAATTAAGCAGCCAATATAGAGACAGGCCAATCCTCCTGCAAGCTACAACACTCGACCACATGTCGCATAAACAATGTTGCTCAAACTACAGAAGCTAGACTTGAAAACTCTCTGTCATCCACTATATTCACCAAATCTTGCACCAACTGACTACTACTGCTTCTAGGCTTTGGACCACTTCTCGCAAGGAAAAAGATTCAACTGTCAACGAGTTGTGGAAAATGCCTTTAGCAATTTCATAGCCACTGGGTTTCCCCGCTTCTTTGCTGCTGGCATAAACAAGCTACTGTTTAGGTGGCAAAACTGTGTCAATAGTTTAGGCACGTACTTTGATTAATTGTGCTTCTTCTTGTTTGAGATAACACTTTTGATTTGAAATTGGACATTGCATATTTAATAACCTAAATATCTAGGGTCAGTATGCATTTTATTTCATGATTTGTTGGAGATTTTTGTAGACTTGGAAAACAAGCTTCTTTTTAGAGTTGCTTTATGTAATTAAGACTGATGTTAACCAGTAGTACTGACAAGACTTGGCTTTTGTCGACAATATTTTTCAATGATTAGATTTTACTTGAAAGCATTGTGTAAGTGACTACAAAATAAATTTGTTTTCCATCTATGAACTCTTGTGCAAATGAGACTCTTTAAAAATTGCTCTTACTAGTATAATAAACTAAGTTACTTTGGCAATAGTGTATTAATGGCTCAAATGTTGGCTGGACAAAATTAATGTAGATCCCACAAATGTTTGATAAGACCCAAGAATAGTTTATGTGTCAGGAATTTCTTCTAAAATGATTAAGTAAGTACCAAAGCATGCTAGGTTAGATTATTATCGGTAATGTATGTGCATATTTGTGACTTCTTTTGTTTTCCTTTTTCTTTATATGCAGTTTCAGAGGAAAGAGACTTTAAAGCAGCAGTCTCAAATAGTCAAAATACTGTCTGTGTACTTCCATTTACCTCTGTTTCCGTAAAGCCTCAGGTTGGCTGTACTGAGGATTATTTGCTTTCCAAATTACCATCTGATGGCAAAGAAGTACCATTTGTGGTGCCCAAGTTTAAGTTATCTTATATTCAGCCCAGGACGCAAGGAACTCCTTCACATCTGAAAGGACTTGAAGGTAAACAATAAAATGGCAGGATTTAAAAATCAACATGTAGCACTTAAATGCTGTTACTATAGTTATTTTGCTCTTTTTTATCTTTAATACAAAATTTATATAGAAGTTTTATATTTTACTTTTTATATGTTTTACTCTTTCTATAGCAGAACTTAATGTACAATATTTTTTGAAAGGTTCCATTTTGAAGTCTGATCACAATGCAATGCATTTGTGTGTGGCTTTGGGCTTTTTTAAAGGAATAATATATAGTCAGCTCTGCATATCTGTGGAACTCCTGCATCTGTGGACTCAACCAACTATTTGAAAAAAACTATTTGAAAAAAAAGGATGAGTGCATCTGTCTTGAACGTGTACAGACTTTTTTCTTGTCATTCCCTAAGCAATACAGTGTAACTATTTATCATTTACATTGTATTAGATATTATAAGTAATCTAAAGATGATTTAAAGTATATAAGAGGGTGTGCTTAGGTTATATGCAAATATTACACCATTTTATATGAGGGAGTTGAGCATCCATGGATTTTGGTATCTATGGGGGGTCCTGGAACCAATCCCTCATGGATACCAAAGGATGACTATAATAATAATAATACCTCAGTTATCCTTCACTTATCTAGATAGAAAAGGTAAAGGAATTATTTTATATTTGGTCTGTAAACGTAGAAAACCTGTAGTTTCTTATCTACTACTTTCTGTTATAATATGTGTTGTAATGAGAAATAAGGAAACAATCAAATAGCCCTTCTTCACCAGTCTGTATCCCAGTCTAAATAGCTGCTTGAATAAGGTAGATTTATTGGCTGAATTTGACTAATGTGGAGGCCAGTGGACTAATGAAGATAAGATTAAATAACATGAAGCTCTTCTTTTTAAAAAATTAAAAAATTAGTGTTACTCCATCGAAATGTTGTCAGTCACGATGGCTTTTTTCTCTCAAAATTTTATTAGAAAAATTTCAGACATACAGAAAAGTTGAAAGAACTTAACAGTGAATACCTGTGTGTCTACCACATAAATTCTGCCATTAACATTTTGCTATACTTGCTTTATCACATACCAACCTACCTATCCATTCTTCTACCCACTATTAATGCCTTTTTTTTAGCAGAGGATGAATTTCAGAGTAAGTTGAAGACAACAATATACTTTCCTCTAAATACTTAAACATATATATCATTTACTGGAGTTCAATGATCTGTTTACAGTCTTGTTCTTTTGAAGTAAATTTTACACACAATAATCTGACCAAGTGAATATTATTGAACTTTACATGTATTTGTTGAATTTTAAGTATATGTTTATTGAATATTGGCAAATGCATGTATTAGTGTAATCCAAATCTCTATCAATATCTAGAATGTTTGTCCAAATATATTTTTCCCATCCCCTCTCTCTTCTCCTTCTGGGGTTTCAATTACACATATGTTGGACCTTTTGATATTGTTCTAGGCGTCTCCGAGACTGACCATTTTTTCAATCTTTTTTTTCTCTCCATTCTTTAGATTGGATAATACTGATCTATTTTCAAGTTTACTGTCTCTTTCCTCTGTTATCTTCATTCTACTATTAAGCCTATCTAGTGAATTTTTATTTTAGATATTACATTTTTTGATTCTAGAGTTTACATTTAGTTCTTTTAAAATAGTTTTAATTTCTGTGCTGCAATTTCCTATTTTTACATTATTGCAAGCTTATTTTCTTTTATGCCTTTGAGCTTTAAAATCTTAGATAATTTCAACATCTAGGTCATCTAGGTTTAGATTCTGTGGATTGCCTTTTTTCTTGAGAATGGATTACATTTTCCTATTTCTTTGTATGTGGAGTAATTTTAGGTTGTATTCTGGTTATTGTATGTTACATTGTGGAGACTCTCCCTCCCTTTCTTCCTTCCTTATAACTTGGTTGAACTTACATTACAAATTCTGTTTCTTGGGTGGTAGTTTATAGATCAGCCAGATATTTGAGTAGACTTTATTCACAGAATTTGGGACTTTTTCCTTTCCAAGATTCCCATCTTACTTTTCAGCAGCTCTGGTTTCCCTGAACTCTATCCTCTGGTTCTTCTGGCCAGAAGGACTGTGGGTTTTCCATTGGAGTTTTATATACCCTGTGTCATGCCAACTTTGACCAGCACTCAGGCTTAAAGTCATTAAAAATAAATAACTCACTTTGTGTCATTACTTTTTTCCCTTTTGCCTGTACAGAATCTGTTCTACTTCTCTTTACCTTTCAGTGCCTTCAGGATTTTTGTCTCTTTTGTTTTATTTTTGGTCTAGGGTTTATTGTTACTTGCAAGAGAGTTGGATCTGGTAGGAGTGATTTCTTTTCTTTTTTTTTTAATTTATTAAATTTTTTTTAAATTTTATTGGGGGAAAACTACAAAACATTTACAGTACAATGTTTACAGTCACAATTTGTAGTGAGCTGATTTCCTAAAATATATTACCACTCAAGTTGACTTATCATGTTACATTCAAAAACCTACTCTGTCAAAGTAGTCCAGAGAGTACATACATAGTGCTCCAACTGTATCTACGTACAACCAACACTCCATTTTAAGTGTACAATTAAATGATTTTCAGTGGATTTATCGAGGTGTACAGTTAATCACATGTTTGCTCCTTTATTGATGCTATTACATCTG
>CAUYRT010033939.1:0-53637 GCA_963574885.1 Lepilemur ruficaudatus
TTCTGTCTTCTTTGGAGAAGTTTCTGTTCATCTCCTTTGCCCATTTATAAATGGGGTTTGATTTTTTTTCTTGTTAATTCTTTGAAACAAACTAATTTTTAAGGCAGCTTTGAAAAGATGCAGGCTTCCTTCAGGGCTTTGGCACAGCACAGCCCACCTCAGCAGTGCACAACAAAATCTGCAGTCTAAACCAGGGCCTGGCCCTTCTTCACCGGGAAATAGTCCCCCAAACCCGAACCTTGAGGAGCCATCAGCCAAGCCTGCATGACAATCCAAGGACAATTCAGGACCCAGTGAATCAGGCTGCTGGGGTGGGCCACAAACTCCCACTGAGACAGGGCAAGTCAGGGGAAATCCCAGAGCAAGACCCAGCAACCCTTTCTGGTGCTCAGCCAGCTTTGATAACACAGTGGAATCCAAGGCCAGAAAAGACCCCAGGGTTCTGGGGAGCGATCAGGCCCTGTGCTGTTTCCACTACGATTGCCTCCACGGCTCAGCCCATTGCACAGGTCTTGCGTCTTATGAGCTATGCCCCGCCTCCCTGCAATTCCTAACCTCTGGTTCTGATTCTAGCCTTGGAGTCAAATAGAATATTCCCACAGGACAGCGTCCGTCCAGATATTCAAGGAGGCTCACAGGTCCCCAAGTACTTCTCAACTTTTCTCTATAAGGAGGGCTCAGGATTATGTATGTGCTATGTCATCAATAGCTGCTCCAGAAGTTTGGGGGATCATGGCCACAGTTAACTCCAGAGAATCTGGAAAACAATCCCATCTATTGGTCTAGAATGTTTCCTTTTCCTCATTAGAAGATTACGTTCTTAGTAGATATTCCTGCATGCAAACCTACACACATGCGTGCGCACACACATGCACACACACAGACACACACATAACTGCAGCCAAATGTTTGGCTTTCCAGCAAAGTCTAGTGGAAGAGAGAACATTTAAATTTGGCCCAGAATCTTAAAATGGAAGACAGCAAACTTCTGTCAGGCAGGCAGCAGTCTTCAGAGACGATACTCCCTGGCCTGTGCACAGAACAGATGGGTGAGGAGCGGACCTGGGAGGGGGGCTGGAAATCACACTATGGTGGGAACAGTGCGGGACACAAAGACGGCCACAGGCTGAGCTGCTTCCAACAGGGAGGCAAAGAAGAGAAGGCCCTCTCACTCCTCTCTGAGCTCCCCGGTGAGGGACGCCCCTCCGAGACCAAGAAAGCCCTCTCCTCCCCTCCTTCCTCCAGGCCCACGAAGGGGCATTAATCCAGGATACCTGGGAAAAGAAAGTTGACTCATGAATTACTGTATAAGAAAAAAGTATACTTCAAAGATAGAGGAAAGGGCAAGAAGAGAGAGAGAGAGAAGGGAGGCCTTACAGGTTTCCCAAATAAATTGGCAGAACCTGTGAAAAAGAAAATGTGCGTTGCCTTGAACCCAGCATTTCACCTCTGAGGATCAAACTGGAAAATATTATGCACAAAAGCGTATAAAAACGTGTGTGTCCACTGAAAACCTGTCTGTAAGGGGGAAAGGTGTTGACAACCAAGGTACTCGACATACACAGAATGGGACTAATACATTGCTGACAATAGAACTATGAAATACCTTTTTAGATGTTGACATTTAGTAGGGTTTAAAACAAGGGCAAGTTTCAGGAAATAAAAACAAAACCATGTGTTAAATAAGTGGCTCGCACAGAGGCTAGTCATTTCTGCAAAGTAAAGCTGGGGCGGGCTGAGGAAGGGCTGAGTGCCTTCATTACTGTCTGAAGCTTTTTTCTTTTTTAACCAAAGAATATGCATTATTTCAGTAGGGAGGGAAAAGGGGAGGGAAAAGGGAAGGGAAAGGGAAAAGATGCAAAACTATCTTCTACTTTGCTTCCCTAACCAAGGCTGTCATTCTCTGTCCAGGATCTCCTGGACAGCTCTGGTGCAGCCCAGAAGATTCCAGGGTGGTACATTCTGACTGCCTGGGCCAGAGACAGAACTGCCAGGCTGTGGCCCTCCCCGCTCACCCACACAGGACAAAGCACCTGTCTGCTACTCTCAAATGCTAGCACGGCCCAGGTCTAAGGCCCCGCTTCCCAGGTCCAAGGCCCCGCTTCCCACGACAGCCTCATTTCCTCTGAGATAAATCATGCCGAGGGCTGGAGAGCCCTGCAAATCCCTCCAGCAAACATGCAAGTCAAACAGCACCATTTACCCCGCAAAGGGCCTCTTCAAGTTTACAAGGCGTGGGAGGAACCAGGCAACAAAACTGGCCTTGTCCTGCCAGGTGGACCTTTGCCCCCAGGCCTGGTAGGGAGTAAGCCTGTGGCCAGCGAGTCCCCTGCTTCCTCTGCCGCTGCCCTACCACCCGAGTGGTCCACAGCCTGGCATGTAGCCCACACCTGGAGAAGGTGAGAGGGCCTGGGCTGGGGAGGGCCGGTGGCCTCGCAGCTCAGAGATGCTCCCACTGCCTGCAGCAGCCAGGCCTCCTCTCCCGGGGGCCAGGACTCTCAACCGCCAGGACTAATCTCTCCCCAACCCCTGCCTCCACGGACCACGGCTGTAGGAAAAGGAGAGCAAGGAATGGGGGGGAGGGGTGGAAAAGAAAGACCTTCCTGTGTGGGCAGACGGTGGAGGGAGAGGGGAAGGGAACAGGAGGGCAGGGGAGTCAGCGTGCATGCTTGCAGGCCTGGCAGAGAAGGGGAGGCAAAGAAACTTTACACCTCAGGAGCACAGGGGTTTTTTACGACAAGGTGAAAATTGGAGGCTTTTTTTCTTCTCAGTTATAATTTACATACCACACAACTCATCCTTTTTAAGTGGGCTCTTCAGTGGTTTCATAAGGCTGTGCAGCCACTACTGCCATCTAATTCCAGAACATTTTCATCACCCCAAAACAAACCCATACCCATCAGCGTCACTCCCATGCTCCCAAGCCCAAGACAACCACAAATCTACTTTCTGTCTCTTCGATTTCCCTGTTCTGGACATTTCATATAACTGGAACCGTAATACGTGGTCTTTAGTGGCCTGTTTTCTTTCACTTCCCATAAAGCCTTTGAAGCTCACCCACAGTCCAGCATGGGGCAGTACTTCACCGCTCTGTGCGCTGAATGATATTCCACTGTGTGGCTATACCGCATTTTACTTATCCATTTACTACCCATGGCATCTGTGCTGTTTCCACTTTTCCACTGTCATGGATAATGCTGCCACCAACATTCACATCTCCAAGTTTCCATGCGGACACATATTTTCAATTCTCTTGAGTATAATCCTAGGAGCGGACTTGCCAGGTCATCTGGTAACTATGTTTAACTTTTTGAGGAATCCCCAGACTGTTTTGCACAGCGGCTGTGCCATTTATTCCAGCCGTGTACAAGGGTTCCAGTCTCTGCAAGTCCTCTGTGAGGCGGATTAATCCAGACTGGACAAGACTCGAGTCACAGTAACGACAGCAGCATGTACTGAGTGCTCCATACACACGGGCACGCGGTGCCAGGGCTTCGTGTGCAGCACCAGCCTCCTGACAACCCTGTGACAGCAGCTCTGCGGCACGGAGAAAGCCCCAACCTCACACCTTCTAGGAAGGCTGGGGGACTGCCCTTGGGCCAAGATGGAGCCACAGACACATTTGAAATGATGAATCTCTCAAAGAGTAAAATCCAAACTAAACCCCAAAACAAAAGGTTAGCTGAGCCAAGTTTAGATCAAGGTGAAAAATAAAGTCAGCAGGCAAACGAGTAAGGAAAGAAAGCAGGGGCCGGGTGCAGTGGCTCACACCTGCAATCTCAGGACTCTCGGAGGCCGAGGCGGGAGGATCGCTTGAGCTTAGGGGTTCGAGACCAGCCTGAGCAAGAGTAAGACCCTGTCTCTACTAAAAATAGAACATTAGCCGGGCATGGTGGTGCATGCCTGTAGTCCCAGCTACTCGGGAGGCTGAGGCAGGAGGATCGCTTGAGCCTAGGAGTTTGAGGTTGCTGTGAGCTAGGCTGACGCCATGACACTCTAGCCCAGGCAACAGAGTGAGACTGTTCCCTCCCCCCTCCCCCAAAAAGAAAAGCAAACAAACAAGTAGGATGCAGGGTACAAGGGAAGGGGGTCCCTCAGGTGGGGGCAGTCACCACTCACACCCCAGCATCGCAGATTCACCACAGCACCACCATCCTTACCTGCTTCACAGCTGGATTCCTCCAAAGGATTTCTTTTGATTTGTGTTTTTAGAGGCAAAATATTTTTGCCTCTAAAAAATCGAAACCCTGCGTCTTTAAATCTGTTTGCTCTAGGAAGCTCCACGGACATGCAGGAGGAAGAGTCCTTGCTGGGGGAATTCAGCGGGATTCCCAGCAGTGCTAATCTCATTTTGTCCTTAAAGCAAGGCTCCAAGAGCACCCCGCCCACCTCCTGAACCGTTACAAGGATGGGAGAAGGGAAGGTGCGGAGCGCAGCCACAGCCTCTCTGACACCATGCAGCAGGCGGAGGAGGTGGAGTCTCCCGGCTGTGCCGCAGGGATTCCTGCTGCCCTGGCCAGCGCTTACCTCTCCTTCCAGAAACCTCTTCCATCACCAAGACTCAGTTAAGGGTAAACACTACCCTCTGCCGCCAGCCACTGGGCCTGACCTCCCACAACCAGTTCCCCAATCAGAGGCCTCGCAAAAGAGACATCTAACGTCCCAAAGTCTATGCATCTCGGGGTCCCTCGCTGAGCCTGCCCCGGGTACTCCACGCAGGACTTTAGTAAGTATTAAGAAAGTAAACAATGAAAGCAAGTTCTTCAATAGAATATAGTTCACAATAGGAAAACACTGAAAACAGCCCATGAGGCAGCCAATAGCAGACTGGTTAAATCGATTCCAGCGCTTCTACGTAACTCAGTACCACGGATCAGTTAAAAGCAACGAGGTAGAATTTGCGTTAAAACAGAAAGATGCACTTGATATATTAAGCAACAACAACAAAAAACAATGTTAGCAACAAAACGTATGATTTCACTTTGTGAAATAAGTTTATAGGAATGTGAAGGGCTCTATACATTCAGATAAAAATCTCAAACGTTTCACCAGCAGTACACTCATGGTAGTTATCAATGTGCAGCAAGACTTAAGAAATCATTTTTATTTTTTTAAATTTCTGTATTGTTTGATGCTTTTATGGCTTCTTACAAGGTGCATGTAAATTTTGCAATTTAAAAAATAGTAAAAAAGTAAAAGAAAGCCCTTCCTTTCCTTTTTCTGAACTATTTAATGTCAAGCCATTAGGAGACACAGCAAGAGAGGAGCCTGCACATGGGGAGTGGCCCCAGAGCGGTATCGGGGCCAGCACTGGGCAAGGAGGGGCCTGCAGGGGCGAGGCCTGGGAGAGAGGGGCATGTTGGGGGGAGCACACAGGGGAGGAGGGGGTGGCATGCGGAGGGGGACTGCAGAAGGCACGGGAGGTGGGCACACACGGGGGGACTGATCGAGTAAGTGAGTGAGAATAATAGCAACCAGGCTTGTCACAGCTCTTGTTAAAGGGAGTTACAAAAGTAAAGAGGGTGAAAACCAGAATGATCCTGTGGTCTTGCATTAGAATTGAAAGTGTCCACGTGAACTCATGGTTTTCAACATATGTATTTCATATAGAGATACGTAAGAGTGTGTGTGTGTGTGTGTGTGAAAGGAGAGCGAGAGAGAGAGAGAGAGAGAGAGAGTGTGTGTGTGTGTGTGTGTGTGTGTGTGTGTGGTGTGTGTATCTGGGAGCAGTGATAACCCAAGAGCTACAAGCAGACCCAGCACTCAGACGTTGCTTCTTAATACTAACTATTCTCCATTAAAAAGAATGAGGACTCCTTGGAGAAAAGGCCTATTTCCAGGGATAGAGCAGGGAAATTACAAAATGAGCATGGAACAGCCTTATTGTGCCAAAGAGCAAGAAAGTGCTCAAAGAATGAAGGGACATATCAAAAAGACGAGGAAGCAAGCTTAAAAGAGCTCCCACCACCATAATGGGTTACAACTCATTGAATAAAACAGGAAACCAGGAGCCCAAGTAGAGCTAGAGCTAGAGCTAGAGATAGATAGATAGATAGATCTAAGACAGGCAGGCAAAAGGAAACAAGCAACCCTACAGTGGAACCTTAGTCAAGTAAGTGATCAAGTGAACACCATCAGTAATGGGTCACATCGAACCAAGTCCCCATCAGCAGGATGCAATGAGGAGAACGCAGCATCACTACTTTGATATTCCTACCAAAGTGCGTATGCTGAATCGAACCACTAGGATCAGACAAATGCAAGTTGAGAGGCATCCTACAACATAACTGGCCTGTAATCTTCAAAAGCATCAGGGTCATGACAGTCAAGGAAAGCCTGAGGAACTGTCCCCAACCAAAGGAGACCAAAGAGACATGACAATTACATGCACGCTTCATTCGGACCCTTTCCTATAAAAACTGCGTGAGACTGGCGAAGCTCGGTGGTGTCTGCTGATGTGATGGCCGCTGTGTACCAACATTAATTTCCTGATGTTGATGTTCGTATTTCTGTTGTATAGGAGAATATCCTTGTTTGTAAGAAATACGCACATTAGCATATGATATGGGGTACCAGTTGGCAATTTACTCTTGAATGATACACTATAAGTTTGTAAGTTTCACAATAAAAATTTTTAAAAATTGTAAATGAAAAGAAAGCAATGAAGATAACGTTATGATAAATTAACAGGCCAGTTCAGACTGTTACACAACAGCTTTGTTTCAAGCAAGCCTCCACAGTTCCGCTTTCGCTCAGGGACCATAAATGATTTCTGATGGGGATACGGTTCTCTGCTAAGCTAGACCTCCACTGCAGTGCTTGGAGGATGCTCTGTCTCCCTTTGGGAATGTCTTCCAACCCCAAATACCCAACCGCCTATGACACGGACCACGTTATCTGCCCTTTCCATACCCCCAGGGCAGCCTGCGCAGTTCCAAACCGTAAGCTACAAGAGGGGAAGGACTTGCCCAATGTCACTCACAGCAAGCCCGAGTGCTGACCAGCCTGCTACTCTCGCCTCCGTCAACACCAACCAAGAGCCTAACAAAGCAACTAAGTTGGAACACAGACGGCAGCAAAAGCAAGAGGCCACACTCCCACCAAAAAAACCGAGAATTGCTCCCTCTCGTATTTGCACAGGGCTTTAGTATTTCCAAGCTTCGTTCCATCCGTAATCGCATGTGATCCACACAAAGGAAATAAGCTACCACCCTCAGCCGGAGCCAAATTCCTGTTTCACACCACGCAGCACACTGCAGGGTACCTCCTCTTTGGTAGCCCCTGTGATGCTCACAGTGATCCACTACACTACACATGTGATGATTTGATTAACGTTTGCTTCCCTCATTGGACTGCAGCTTCCAGGAGAGCAAGGGCTGAGTTTCTGCTCACAGACATCCCAGACATCACTTGCTAACTGATCACAAGTGGGTGGGTGGGCGAGGGCACACCTTGGTCTGCCCCCAGCCGCCCGGTCCTACCTGCTGCTGCTGAGCCCGGAGGTCGCCGATCTCCTTCTGGTCCTCCTCGTGGAGCCGCTTCATGTCCTCCCACGACTGCTGCAGCAGGTTCCGCTCCCGCAGCAGCTGCCCGTTCTCCCGCCTCAGCATGTCCACGTCGTCCTTCAGCTGGGTCTGGGCGCTCAGGAGCCGGCTGTGGAGTGTGCTGGAACACCCGCCACACCCACAGTGAGCCCAGCCAGCCCCTCACCCCCACCTCAAAGCATCACCAGCCCCTCCAGGTCCCAACACTCTCAATAAACACACTGGTGGGAGCCAACGGCAGCCAAAGTCTGCTAACAGCCAAATTCCAGAAACACCCAAACTGCTTTTTACCAACCTGACACCGAAATGGGCGCATGCATCTCCGAGGAAAGGAGATCAGCCCTCCCTGGTACAGATGTGGCACATCCAGGTACTGGGGCCTGAGCAAACGTCAGCAGCTGGACAGGCAAACACCCTCAGAGGGGTGCCCAGAGGCCCAAAGAAAGCAGCCCCATCTGCCTGTCCCTCGGGGACAAGCTGCAGTGAAGCCCCCAGACAGAGGCCCAGCAATCGCCTGACCTCCTGCCTCATGTTCTAAATCACTTTCCTGCCTGCTAGGCTCCTGCAGCTGGTGGTAAGATGACGTGAAGGGTTAGCGGCTTCATTTTACACTCAGGTAAACTGAGGCCCGAAGGCACAAAGCCACCTGCTGAAGGCAGACCGCTGGCTAAGCGGCTGGGACAGGACCAGAACCAGAACCATGGCTCAAGTCAAAGAAAAGGAGGACAAGGGCAGCCATCTGGGGGGTGGGGAGCCCAGACAAGCGGCGGCACTCACTGGTAGAAGTCGGTCTCCTTGGCCACCTCCTCGCACCTCTTCAGGGCGTTGGTGTGCTGGTTCTGCAGGCTCTGCAGGTCCGACATGGCCCGCACACACTGGATCTTCAGCCGCTCGTAGTCGGGATTGAGCCTGTGGTAGGGCCTGACCCAGACAGCGAAGAGCCCGTCAACACAGCCCCGGGATTCATGACGACGGGGACGTCACATCCGGATCATCCCAACCCAGGGGTTCCCAAATACCGGTCTCCTGTGCTTGTCACACGCGGATATCCTGGCCTCCCCACACCCGCGGAATCAGAAGCCCCAGGACGGAGGGAGCCTGGGCTGCCTGAGCTCCCTGCACGGCCTGGGGAGCTCAGAGGGCGCCGCCTTGACCTCTAGGAGCTTCAGGCCACGCAACAGGTCTGGGCCACCAGAAACCCGTGATGACGTTTCTCCTCTCTTTAGAACAGCAATTCTCAATCTTGGGTACACATTAAAATATCAATGCCCAGACCAATTACATCAGCATTTCTGGGGATATGACCAAGACATCAGGCTTTTTAAAAACACCCCAGAGGATTCCAGTGTGCAACCGAGCTGAAAACACTGACCACGAGCAGTGGTTCTCAAAGTGGGCTTCTTGGATCTGCGGCACAGTCACAAATGCAAATGCTCAGATCTAGCCCCAGATCTCCTGAGTCAGATGTGCTGAAGAGAGAGAAGGACAACTAGTGACCTGTGCCTGGACAAGCTCTCTGGGTGATTCTGGTGCATGCTCAAGTTGGAGAACCCCTTCGGTAGAGCAGAATTGAGCAAACTTTCTTTATAAAGGGCCAGAGAGTGAACACCTTAGGCTTTGCAGGCCATGTAGTCTTTGCTGCAACCACGCGGCTCTGCCTTCGTAACATGAAAGCAGCCAGAGACAGTATGTAGACCAATCAGCATGGCTGTGTTACAATAAGATTTTGTTTATAAAACAGGCACAGGGCCACAGTGTGGTGACTCTCGTGTGCTAGCACATCCGTGTCTTCACCCCTCCTGTCTTTGTGCCGTCTGACTGAGGGGATAACCTCAGACAAACAACCTCGAGGACCAGGCTTTGCAGCCCTAACATCATCCCCGAGGCACAGACCCTCGATCCTCCTAAAGGAAAGAGGTCAGATCAAAGTGTTTAAACCAAGCTCTCCACCCTGCAAGACGCCCACCAGCACGGGAGCTAAAATATAAATTGCTCTGTGTCTCTCCTCCTTCTCCAGGAAGTCCTCCCGGACCACGCAAGTAGATAAAGACTTTCTCTGCTCCACCACATGGGCCACCCTTCCCTGCTATCTACTGCTAAAACCTAACAAAGAAGCAAAGATATTCTTCAAAACAACAAAGACACCAGGTAGAACATGCCCTTCCTAAAACACACAAGTGGCAGGGAAAAATTAATATGTTTACAAACCACATAAAGCTTCACTCGACTGAGGCAGGAGGGGGTCTTGTGGGTGACACTGATGGGCACACAGAACCCGTCAAGGGCTCCACAGTGGGATGCCTATCTCTGTGGGGCAGGGGCTTCATACAGCAGCAGACGGGGGATAAAGAGGGGGGTGCATTGTCTCTGGGCTGGAAGGTGGAGGCCCAGAGAGAGGCAGGGACAAGCCCGAGGCCATCTGACCAACCAGTGAAGAGGTGCCAAAGTAGGACCAGGCCCCTCCAACTGCTGTCAAGACCACCCACAATCACCTGCAAGGCGAGAAGCAAGGCCTGGGAGGCTGGCCCCAGGCTCCTCTGCCACAAACACACACCAGAGCCCACCTGGCACACAAGCACACCACTGTCAGGGGCCTCCCTGTACCTACAACGGGGACACACCCCAACCCCCAATTTGGATTTGGACAGGGCAGGACAAACCTGTGCATGCTCCCCTCGCCTGTAGGTACTGCCTCTGGGGAGCATCTCTGGATGTCACATGAGGGCAAAGGGGCACTCCGGAGGTATGACCCGGACCCCTGGGAGCTAAGGGTAAGTGGCTGGGGGGACAGCACTGGCATCAGGGTAGTGACGCCTGCCCACGGGGCCTAGGCAGGGAGCTGGGTGCGATGACTACCTTTTGTCAAAGGCCGTCCCATGTGTCGCAAAAGCCAGGCGCTTGCGCAGCTCATTCCTCTCTCGGGTCATCAGCCGCAGCTGGAGCGAGAGGCTCTCCACCTTCTCGTTCACCTGCTGGTCAGTGAGGAGGGGTGGCGGGGATGGCGCCTTCCCGGGGGTGCCTGTGGAAGGGGAACAATACAGTGAACTTACACTCAGACAGCACTCAAGAGGTGCCAGGCGCTGTCTGCAACTCTTGCCCCGTGTTAGCTACTGTGACAACCCTACAAGGTGGGTCTTGTTAGCATCCCCCTTTCACAGATGAGAACACTGAGCAAGAGTAAGAGGTAGCACTGAGACCTGAGTCCAGGCCATCTGGCTCTAGCACAGAATGACCCCACTGACCCAGCACTGACTGGGGACCCTGGGGATGCACACTCTCTCCCCAGCCTGGCTTTGACACCTCCAAGATGCAGCTGTTCTGGCCTTCATCCTTGCATCCTTCCCTGGTCTGGAAATGTCGGCTGTTATCCACCCCACGGACATGGCACGTGGGGCAAGACAGGCTGACTTGATCCCTGAGCAGAGTGTTAGACACAGCCTGGGGAGGAAGGCACACCTGGAATCCAGTGAAGCTCCTGAGGATCAGGGCAGCTGGCTCCAAAGCTGGCCCACGGGCCATATCCTCATCCTCCCCCGGCCAGGGCTGGACACTCTGCACCTTCTGCAAGGTGTACAACCACCTGATAGACCTGCACGACCAGCCCGGGCATGCAGGTCTGGAGGAGGTTGCTAGCTCACAGGTTAAGTGTGATGTGATGTAAGTCAGTTTTGAGGCCTCTGGGCTGCCTAGCCCTCACCAGACCCTCATCACCGGTCCCTAGGACAAAAGTGTCCCAAAGGGAGAATGCTCCTTGCAAGCAACAGCAGCCACCACCGCTACCGCCACCGACAAGGTCCAAATCCATTTCTAGGAAGAAAGCAATCAGCCATCTGGGTAAAAGTACCTCACCCAAATTTCCCAGAAAGAGGGCCTAATCCATGGTGTTTTTATACTTAACCCTATCAGTATGGCCACCTGCTACCTTGCCTAACCCTCAGAAATCCCTGGTGGGGCCAGAAGAGCTCACAGTGGCCAACCACTTTGCGGATGTGATCTGGGCAACTGACTCACCCAGGGACCCCGCACGTGTCTTCCCAGGAGACCAAGATGTGCAAAGGGCATGGCACATCTTCTGGTCCTCTATGCCATCCTGACCACCCCCTCCCAGCTGATCCTTGTTTGCTAACTGCTCACACAAACCAAGTGTCCCTAAAACGAAAGCCATGGGCTTGGGCCTCCCAGGAGGCCAGGGAGGAAAGGGAGTGTGACACTGTGCATGACAAGCCAGACCACAGGAGGAGGCGGGGGCCTCAAGCTATCAGCTCGGCGTTCCTCAGCCTCTCTAGATAGTGGTGCCCCACCAGCTGACTCTAGTACCCCCTGAAATGTGCGTTACCGTCATATGCCGACATGGCGACATTCTGGTCAATGACTGAGTGCATATATGACACTGGTCCCATAAGATCACAATGGAGCTAAAAAATTCCTATCACCTAGTGACATCTTGATGGCCCTGACCCCACAAAAGCCTAGGCTAATGTGTGTGTTTGTGTCTTAGTTTTTAACAAAAAAAGTTTTAAAAGTACAAAAAAAAATCATTTTTTTGAATAGGAAAAGTCTTATAGAATAAGGATATAAAGAAATAAAATATTTTTGTATAGCTGTACAATATGAATGTTTTAAGCTAAGTATTACAAGAGCCAAAAAGCTTAAAAAATCTATGAGTTTATAAAAAGTTACAGTAAGCCAAGGTTAATTTATTATTGAAGAAAGAAAAATATTTTTTAGAAATTCAGTGTAGCCTAAGTGTACAATATTTATAAAGTCTACAGCAGTGCTCAATAATGCCCTAGACCCAGACCTTCACATTCACCCACCGCTCACTCACTCACTGGCTCACCCAGAGCAACCTCCAGACCTGCAAGCTCCGTTCACGATAAGTACCCTATACAGGTGTACCATTTTCTACCTTTTATACTATATTTTTACTGTACCTGTTCTACGTTTAGAGATGTATAAATACATAAATATTTACCATTCTGTTACAATTGCATTACTGTGTATTCATTTTAGTAACATGCTGGGCAGGTTTGTAGGCTAAGGAGCAATAGGCTACACCAGGCTGGGGAAGCTACAGCCTTAAGGCCACATGTGGCCTTCTAGGTCCTTGAGTGTGGCCTTTCGACTGAATCCAAATTTTACAGAACAAATCCTTTTATTTTTATTAATATGTTTTTGGTCATCTTTTATATTTTTATTTTAAAATGAATGTATTTAAAATACCAAAAGATAAAATAAATTTCAACAAAATAATCCTCCCAGATTGACTACCACAATTTTGAGCCATAACAGCTAAATTGATGGCTGCTATGCTCATGATTTAGTTTTAACTCCTCCCCGCTGACTGGCGCCACTACCGCAGGAGGCTGGTTGGTGAGAGTTTATGAGGATAGAGTACGGCAGGCAGTCTGTTATCAGCCTTTGACAACAGTGCACTGTGTTTCTGTTTGAAGTGGAATTTGTGAATAGTTGCACAGCTCGACAGTATTTTTTAATTCTGTCTGCTTAACAGCCCAGCGTGTCAAAGAAGACCAAGAGAATGCTGAAGGAAGAAAACAGATTTTTTAATGAGGATTGAGAATTACAATATTATCTTGTTTCTGCTAAAGATAATTTGCTCGCTTTATGATACTGTAATATCAACATTAAAGAAATTCAATGCTTATCAGTATTACAACACTCATAGGACAAATATTTTAAGTTAGAGGGAGAAGTGCAAAAGGTTGCACTGCAGAAATGAAAAGATGAAAAGCAAAAGCAAATTCAATTCATTCAAGCAGCAATAAGACCTGGAAACAATGCCACTGAAGCAACGTATAAAGCAGCTTATATACTCGGGAAAAAGGGAAGCCATTCAGTGATGTAGAAATTGTGAAGCATGCATTGTCAAAGTTGTACGATGTTTAGACCCTTAAAATGTTTCCAAGTTCAAACAACTGCCTCTTTCAAGGAGAACCACAACTGATCGGCAGCATGAGTTAGCCTTCAACTTAACAGAACAACTTCATGCAATATTTCAAAAGGAAAATATATACTATTCAATCACTTCAGATGAATCAACTGATACTACTGACTCAGCGCAGGTTTTAAATTTTATTCAGGTCTTAACAGAATACTTGAGTTACTCGCTTTGGGCACTCCTGCAACCAGAACATGGGGAATAGGTATCTTCAACAATTTTCAATATAAATGTCCTGAAGTAGGACTGAATTTGGTAAATTTAGTGTGTGTACACTTACCTCTGTGACAGGAAAACATGATGGTTTTATTGCACAGATTAAAAAGTTATTAACAGATCCAGATACTCCCATTTCTTTTCACTGTATCTTGCATCAGCAAAATCTCTGTGCTAAAGCTACTATTTTAAGTGATACTTTGCAACAAGTTATAAGTATTGTTAAATATTAATGTATTCATGCAAATGCAACAAGGCATCCTCAGTTTCATAACATGCTAAAGTTGAACAGTGAGTTCAACTATTCAGTGTTGATTTGCCGTATCATTCTAAAGTGCACTGGCTATCACAAGGACAGGTGTTAGCCAAAATTTTATTTCTGTGACAACAGATAGTTAAATTTTATGAAGAACAGAATCAGCAATGTGAATTATTAAAAGAAGATTTCTATAGGAATGCAGCACTTCTGGGTGACATCATGCCAAATCAAAATGACTTGAATATTTCTTTGCAAGGTAAATCTAAGTCTACATCTGATATGTGGCAAAAAATCCAAGCATTTCGAAAAAAGCTATCTTTTTTCAAAACACTTTTTCTTCAAAAGGAAATTTTGGATGAACATTTTCCCCAGTTAGCAAAGATCACAGATGAGTAGGATGATATATGCAAATCATCTGAAGAATACACAGCTGTTATAGACCTATAAATTGGAGAATACAATGAACCATTCACTGACTTTGAGAATCACGACATCACACTCAAATTAGCATTTCAGCCGCACCTAGTTGGTATCACCAAGGCACCTAAAGAACTACAGATGGAATCGAATGAGCTCTCAGTAAACTACATTTTAAAGTTCGATGCTAAGAAAGATCCCATAGAAATATGGAAAAATGCAGAATACTCACACCTTTGACTACATGACCGGAAAATGCTTTCTTGTTTTTCAACTACTTATTGCTGTGAATCTACATTCTCCTACCTAACTCAAATCAAGACACCTTTAAGGTCACAAATGACTGATACCCATCTAGAGGTAACTGAAACTGCAGACTTCCATGCCGCAACCAAACATTCAAATGCTTTCCAACAAAAAGCAGACACAGCAAAGTCATTAAAAGGTTAACTAACTTTAAAATTAAATAGCTTTCATCTTTTGAAATTATTAAGTACATAGTAATTGCATTTTTACAAAATAATGGATGTTTTTAAGTATATCTAATTGAAGTTTCTTGGATGTGGCCTTATTTGATTACAGCTAAATTAACGTGGCCTTTCCCTACCCCTGCGCTATACCATACAGCCTAGGTGCATAATAGGCTCTACCATCCAGGTTTGTGTTGACACACTGAGGAAGCCACCTAACAATGCAGTCATTTCTCAGAACGTATCCCCACTGTTGAGCAACACGGGCCTATGTTTTAAAGCCACAGTCATTATAACAACCAAGATTCACGTGCTCCAGACCAGAACTTTGGGTCAGAGTATTTCCTGGTGCTGGGGCCAGGGATCGGCATTTCCCAGGAGCATCTCCTCTTCCCAATGTGGTCTACCCTACAGCTTCAGAAGCCTTCCCTCACCTTTCCTCAAAAGACCCTGGATCCTCACTCCTGCCCCCGGCAGTTTTGGAAGGCAGGCTGGTTACAGCTCTGAGTCATCTGATTTACAGCAACTCACCCGACTCTCTGACCAGTGCAGCTTCTTTTGGTTGTGCCTGCCACCCTTCTAGACATGCCTATCGCTCACCATCCAACCAAGGAGATTATCTGTGGAGGACAGACCAACCCAAGACAGTGGGCTAAAAGGACTCACTGAGCACTCAGAAACGGGGCTTCAAATTTACAGCCATGACCCACCCAGACAGCAGCAGCCAACACACATCCCAGGCATTAATTTACTCTTCAACAACCCCACAGGTGGGTACTAATAGTATCATCCCCATTTTACAGGTGAGAGACTGAGGCCCAGCACGCGCCCAGGCAGCCCGCATTCAGAGGACACGCACTTCACCCCCATGCCCCGCCGCCTTCCAAGCAACTACATCAGTAGTACATGCTTCGTGCTTGGCAATTTCTGAAATGCTTTTCATACATTACCCCATTCAATCCCCATAGGGTAGATACTGTTATCCTCATTTTGCAGATCAGGAAACAAAACCGTATCAAGGTTCAATAGTGTGTCCAGGTCACAGAGCTAGCAAATGACAGCACTGGAATACCGCCCTCTCCCCATCCCAGAGCCTAAGCTATTAACCTCAAACCTCGCAAACTTTTTATCTCAGGACCTCTGTACACTCTTAAAAACAATCAAGGACTCCAAAGAGCTTTTGTTTATATACGTTGTATCTATCCAACAATATCTACCAGATTAGAAAGTAAAACCAAGAAAGAATTTTAAAATATTTACTAATTTATTTTAAAACAACCAAAACCCTGTTAAATATTCACATAAGTTTTTTTATGAAAAATTAACTACCTTTTCCATCACAAAACACAACAAACAATGTAGTAGGAAGAGTGGCATTGCTTTGTACTTCTGTTAGCTCTTTAACATCTGGCTGTCCCCTGACCTCAGGCTTTCCTCTCTTAAGTCTGGAGCCCACCAGAGAAAAAGGAAGACTGTCCTTTTCCTTTTGGTATCCAGGATGAGATTTAGGAAGTAAAGGATTCAGTTTGGACTAAAATGGCCCAAAACAAGGGCTGGAAGATGCCAGGAGACCAGGAACAGGTCCTGGATCGTGGACAAGCAGCAGCCACCACCGGGTCTTGCTGTGAGAGGGAGAGCAGATGGAGTTTCCCATCACCCGAATCCAGGCTCCTCCTCCGGGTTGCCCTGGCTGCTGGGGCCACCACCATACGCCACATTAGGGCTCAGCAACAGCCTGGCAGCTGGACAGACTTCGCGGGTAAAAGCCCTCTGTCCTTGGCTCCCTCATCACCATGCTCCTCAGTCTTATTTATAGCTAGACGGGTCCCAACTTCACAGTCCTGTAGACCTGTGATGCCAGAAGCCAAGGAGGCAACTGGCACTGGCCAAAAGTGGTCAGGTGGGATAGAGATGCCCAGGTAAACTTCCTAGCCACCTCTAGACCCTGGCTGTCAGGGAAGAAGCGAAGCAGTGGCAGCCCACCATCATCGGAGCACTGAGCCATCCTCACTCACCTACAGCCCAGGAAGCCAGAGAAGCCAGGAAAAACCCCATCCCTGTCCTGTACCAGTGCTTCTTAAAGCACCTAAGCTTCACTAGAGAACTTGTTAGAAATGCACTGTTTCGGCTCCCACCCAGACCTACTGAATCAGGAGCCCTGGGGGTAAACCCTAGCATCACGCAGTGTCTTAATCAGCCCTCCTGGTGATTCCGACGTCTGACAAAGCTTGAGGACTCTGCCAAAGCAGACTTGCAACTACTGGCCAGAATGGGCTTTTCTTGCCTTGTTTTATTGGCTACCCAGCAGCCACTGCATTTAAAGGAATCCCCCATTGATGAAATGCAGTAGGGGCTCCCTGCCCCTAAATATGAAGGCCTGAGGACAGCGCCCGTAGTCAGTGAGTAAATGACTCCAGCTTGGCTCCTTCCTGACTTTGAAAGGTTAGATTCCAACACAGCAGGCCCAGGTCCCAGAACTCCAGCCAGATAAATTCCTTGCTCTCGAACCCTTGACTCAGGGTCTGCTTTTCTGAAACCCAAGACGAACATCAATGGCCAGTTGCTTCCCAGCTACCCCCAAGTCCAGAGCACCATCCCTGGAAGGCCCAACTCAAGAACGCCACCTCCTCCAGGAAGCTTTCTCTCCCTCATCAGAACTACTTGCTCCTTCCCCTAAGCTATTTCTTTCTGTTCTACATAGGGCAGAACTGCCAGCTGCTTACCTGTCCCACTGGAGGCCTCACCGTGATCCCTACATGCACTGAACACATGCTCCAAGAGGAGGTGGTATTCTCACGTCTGATAAATTGAGATTTAAAAAAAGGCGTTCCAAAGGGGCATCCCTGACCCAAAAGCTTGGGCCAGGGAAGGAAGGGTCAGAGGTCTCAGGGAGTCGGTGGGGAGCCCTGGCCTCCACGGTGACTCACGGCGCCTTCCCCTATCAACCAGAGGCAGCATTTTCAAGGAATCTTCCCTGGGATAGAAGGGAAGCCTTCCAGCTCTTTCTCCTGCCAATAAGCTGGGAGACTTCTCCATTTAATAAGAAATCTGCTTCAATTTGCATGGAATTTGAGGCTTGCTGTATAAATGCTGCCCAAGAATGTCTCTTTTCCTCCTTAAAACCTCCCCAGTTATCCAAGATGAGAGATAAAAGGCAAATTAAGGGACACCAGGTCAGGATGAATACAGAGGAACAAATATTGATTGCCGGAAAGGAGTGTGCACACCCCAGCAGACCCACGGGGCAGGGTCGGGAGCAGGGCACAGTAAAGGGCACAGGGTCCGGGAGGCCTCAGAAAAGCCACTCGTGCTTAGCTGATGAAAACTGCCGAAAAGGCATGTGATGACTTGGTAGTAGGGCCAAGCTGGAGACCGGAAGTGTGACAGACCACCTGAGGACCTACTGATCACCAGTGGAGCCTCCCAGACACTACCTACCACTGAGAAAATGGTGTCTACCCAAGGCTTCACCTACCCATTTTCTCCTGTGCAGAATGTAACTTGCCATTCTTTTCCCAACTGGTTCTCTTTAGGGAGATAGAAGTGGGAAAGTGAAGGTGATGTTTTTATTACAAGATCCTTGCTCTTGCCTTTCCTCAGGTTCATGGAGAAAGACCAAACACACAAAAGTGAGCAGTCCCCATCCAACTTTACCAGTGCCCCTCCTGCCAGGGCGGTTTGCGCGTGCAAAGGGCCCTGCGTCCCGTCAGGTGAGGTGAAGGTGAGCCAGCAGGAACTCTCCAGCAGGTGCTAGAGTGCTCCCGTAGCCGGCCCCACCGGTCAGTCCACCCTAGGGACTAGTGTGAGCGCATCAGACATTCCAGTTCCCTGCCAGCCCATCTCAAGCCTGGAGGGCTGTACCCCACCCTCGGTTTCTGATGCAGGAGCTGTGGGGTGAGCCTCAAGAACCTGCATCTCTAATGAGCATCCACAGGTCCAGGGACCAGGCTTTCTGAGCTGCTGGTTTCAGCACAAATAAACAACTCATCTGTGGTCAATGAGAGGCATCCATGCCGAGGGGCTCTGGAACAGGTTTCTTTGCTGCAAAGGAGACACTAGAGAAGCCCACCCTCTGCCGCCACTAGCCACCAGTAGTTGCGGAGCACTTGGGATGTGGTTAATGTGACTGAGAAACTAGAAATTTCACTTTAATTCATGTAAATTTAAACAGCCACCTGTAGCTAGTGGCTCCCATCCTAGACATTGCAGCCCTGGACACCCTTAGGTCTGGATGTGATGGCCAGAACTACCGCTACAGATGCCCTGCCACACGCCTGCGGGAAGACACCACACAGAGGAGGGCAGAGCTGCATCCTGACGTCCCCAGCCAACCTCAACACTGCCTATATGCAAGTAATATGTTTCCTCACTGGTTAGGGCAGTGTGAGCAGGTGTTCCCTGTTGCTTGCACACAAAGGGCAACATCAACCGTGAGCAGACAAGCAAAAGAAGCACAACTCAGTTCCTCGTGAACTTCAGGGGACTTGACCAGAAGGGATGCAACCAGTTCTTTCAGCATCAAAGATCTGGGCACAGGCAGGACAGGCCCAGTCTGCCACAGGAAATGCATCAGCACATTGCTCTCTGCATGCCTGTGACTCCCAAGAAGACTCTGGAAATAGTGTTGACACCTCCATCACGAGGGCTGAACCACGCAGAAGCAACTGGTGGGTCATGGCCACAATGCTTCCTCCCAAATATGCAGAGGTCTAGCTGCACAGAACATCTTCCTACTTATGCTGGAAGCTCCACCACTGGCAATACTTGCTGTTGGTTAAGCAACACCTCTCTCTAGAATCCCTTTAGAACCCACGTGCTCCTGGGAAGGGTAACACTTTAAGCCTTAAAACGTCAACATGAGTGTGTCGTCAGTACCTGTCAGATCATGAGACAGGGGAGGGGCGAGACAGGTGAGGGGCACGCCCAGGCTTTACCCAGTTCATGACGTTACAAAAGCCTCACTTTCCCCTCTCCTGATCCCAGCTGCCCCACGTCCTACGCTTCCTGAAGGGCCAGCCCCATGTTCAAAATCCTGACAACCCATCACTCGATTAATGTGCCTCACGGCAGGGAAAGCAGGCAGAGCAAAGCAATAAGGGACTGTTCCAAGTTCTGAATCGTGGTCCCAGAGGAGTCCTCCCTGAACCCCAGAGAGGACGAATCGTATTGTTTTGGGCTGAACCGTGGCCCTCCAAAAGATGTTGAAGTCCCAATTCAGTAAACATGAACGTAACCTTATTTGGAAATAGGGTCTTTACAGATGGCCAAGTTAAGATGAGGTCCTGCTGGAACAAGGTGGGCCAATATGACCAGTCTCCTTTTTAAAAGGGGAAATTTGGAGACAGACACACACAGGAGAACAGCATGTGAACATGAAGGCAGAGATCAGTGTGATGCGTCTGTAAGCCGAGGAGCGCCCAAGATTGCCAGCAAAGCACCAAGCTAGGGAAGACGCCTGGAACAGATCCTCCGAGTGCCTTCAGAGAACATGGCCTTGCTGACACTTTGATCTTGGACTTCTGTCCTCCAGAACTGTGAGACAATAAACTTCTCTTGTGTAAGCCACCCAGTCTAGGGTATTTTGTCACAGCAGCCCTAGAAAACTAATACAGAACTCCTCCACCGGCACCTGTCTTCCTCTCATTGACCTTGTTGTAATTACTAATTTAACTGTCTCCCCCCAGACCCCTAGATCCACGCATGCAGACCCTCATCTGCCTTATTCACCTCTACATCCCAAGCCTACCTACCTCCCACACACTGGAGGTGTTCAGGAAGTGAACAGACCTATGAAAGGTCTGTCCCTGGCTAGCTCTAGGGTCTCAGGCATGAGACTTCCCTTCCTGCAATGTCAATGTCCCCACCTCTCGGTTGGGTGTGGTGGCTCACGCCTGTAATCCTAGCACTTTGGGAGGCCAGCAGTTCGAGACCAGCCTGTGCAACATAACAAGACCCCATTTCTACAAGAGATTTTTTTTAAAAATTAGCTGGGCATGGCAGCAACCACCTGTGGTCCTAGCTACTTGGGAGGCTGAGGCAGGAGGATCACCTGAGCCCAGAAGTTGGAGTCTGCAATGAGCTATGACTGTACTCCAGCCTGGCAGCAAAACAGGAGTCCATTAAAAAAAAGAAAAAAGAAAAATCCCAATTTCCCCATCTCTCTATAGGGGAAAAACAAAATAATTAGGGATGACCTCTGCAAGCCCTTCAAGCTCAAAGACTCCAGGACTCACCACTGAAGGTGTCCATCCATTATGGTCAGGTCAGGACATCAGAAACCCTCTAGAAGTGTTTGACAGAGGGGACGTAATACGGGGAAGGGTCGCAGAGGTGTGGCAAGGCTGAGAAACTGTTATGACCTTCCTGCTCATCCTCAGTGAACTGAGAGCACGGCTGGCCTCCCTTTCCGGGCCTCCTGGAGCCCATGTTCAGAGAAACACATGCAATTCAACACGGACTGGCAATTCCTGTCCCCAAGGCAACACGCTGCCCAGTCCCGAAAGGGGTCAGTGTCCTGGGTAGCAGTCACTGAAGCACTGCAAGGCCTCTGGGGTGTGGGAGGTGGTGGTGAAGACAACAGGGTCCCTGAAAACCCCTGTGCCCTGACAAAGTGAAGAAACGGCAAAACACATGCCTTCCCAGCACCCCAGAGCCAGGCTTCTGCTGATGAGAGAAAACGTGAATGGAATCAACAGAAGACGACCCCGGGAGTGATCTGACCAGGCAGGACCAACTCCCCCTCCCATGAGCCCCAGGCTGCCGCGGCTCACACCCAGCCCCCAGTCCCCGGCCCCTGGCCCCCGACCCAGAATCGGAACTCACCCACGCTGCTGAGGGAGCTGCTGCTCTCGGAGTCTGAGGGCATGGTGGACAGGACGCTGTAGGTGGAGCCTGTGAACAGAAGGGGAGACCACGTTACTAACCCCAAGGGTACACTCGTCTGCACCCCAAAGCCACTGTCAAACCGGCTGATGGTCAGACAATGCCAGGCCGTGAGAGCCAATACCGCAGCAGAGACTAGAAATGCCCACCAAGGGGCCCTGCCGAGGAGCTGTGCTCGGTAGGACCCGGCCTCTGCGTTTCTGCCCAGCCTCTGCCCCACTTCACCCACGCCGCCTGCGCTGGAGACTGATCGGCAGGCAGAGGGACACCTGGGGGAAGGCGTAGCAAGGGAGCCACATGCCCAGGTTAAGACGGGGTGTGGGGATTTCCTACAGATTTTTATCAATAGGCTTCTGGCTTCCATGCAGAGGGTAACAGCATAAATTAACCACCACCTGAACTACTTGTTCTTTTCCTGACTGCTCTGCTCCTATGTTCTAACTATAGTTAAACTCTGTCCTTAATAATTTAGTCAGGGTCTGCCCTCTTATTAAAAGTTGCTCATAAAATTATGAGCAATTATACTGTCAGCAAAACTGACGAGTAGCACGTGCTTTGGTTTTTTTTTTTTTGGTCCACAGTGTTAATTCCTGGTTGTGACATACCACCATCAAAGTCTGGTTTGAATTCAAATATTTGCAAAACCAGATGTTACCTGCCTGGTATCAGGAAAACCCCTGGATCAAGAACCCTAATTTCTGAGCCTAGGTATGCGTCACTGGGTTGTGCTGAGCAAGTCTCTTCAGTTTTCTGGAACTGTTTCCTGGTTTGTAAAGTGCAGCCGTTCAACCAGCTGGGTTGCAAGGTCCTTTCCCCTGTACCATTTCAGCAACTGCATTTCCACCGATGAGCAGACAGAAGGTGTGCTTTGCTTATCAAGACTACAGGTGACACAAAATTAAAAGGGAAGGCAATCTGACTCAGAGGCTAATTTGGGAGTTGAAAAAAGCACAGGATACAGAGATGGCAGGTCAAATAAAACAAGAGAATGGGAGGAATACAGTGTTTCATTCTTGGACCCAAAAGAACTATACGATGAAGTGTATGTACCAGGCCGAGTGGGTGAGCTGGAGACAGGATTTCTGTAATAAAGGCTTTGCATAAAACTCTGGGCTCTGGTGTCAGGAAGTGGCCAAGAACTCATGAGCTCTTGGGCTCCAGAACCAGAAACACGGGGGCCAAATGTAAGGGACTCTCTTCCACCTCAACTCCTGCCTAGCCACCCCTCACCCGCCCTCAGAAGGGAGAGATGAGAGATGAAGAGATGGCAGTACACAGGGGAGGAGAGAGAGGCCGGCTGGGGGACAGAAGAGACCCCAGGGGAAAGGGGAGACTTTGCTGGGGTGAGGACAACACGTGGAGGGCAGAGAGACAGCCAGCCTTGGTACAAAGGGATGAAGGGGGAGGGGAAAAAAGTAAAAAGCGAAAAGGGACTTTGGTAGTAGCAAGAACTAGGACAGTGGCCAGCAATGACCGGTGGCCTCATTATCACACTTTCTAAGACTCTCTGAAGAACCTGAGGGTGCTGAGCACGGGTTGAAGAGGATGACCAGGGAGTGGGTCGGTGTCCTGTTCTTCAGTAGACTGTCAGAAGGGATTAGCCCCACGGCCTCCAGCAGTGGAACTGGGAGCAGACGGTGGATGCTGGAGAAAACCTCGGCTCTAAACAGGTCAGGTCGGCCACAGTCAGCACTGCCTCAGTCTGCAGAGCCTGGGGACTGGGGGGCCCAGGAGGCCTGGCACTCTCTTGGCACGGGTGTCACAGCAGAAGTCTGTGCACCGGAAGGGAGATGGAACCCGAAAACCCCACGCAGCCCTGAAACTCTATGATCCTACTCAAAAATGAATAAACCATGTTCCGCCTCCCGTATTTCAAGTTCAATCCCTACTATTAGTTTTGCTGTGCATTCAACATCTCTGCATTTTTGTATCAACAAAACAGTGAGCATCATGAATTTTTCAAATCATCTCTCTTCCCGTATCATTCACGTTAAGTGCTGCTTCAAGGTCTGCGTGATACAGTCAAATGCAACCCAGGCAATCCATGGGTATCTTCAAAGAACAAGAACCCAACACAATGTCTATTTTCTAAACTCAACTGCCTTTTTTAAAAATTATTTTTTCTCTTTATGGGGACAAGGAAGACTAGCCGGCTGGTATGCTGGTGGATTGTTTTTGAAAGACGCCTACTGGGAAAGCAGGCACGAATAAACCCTCCCACTCACACCTCCAGAAATCTCTGTGCTTGATCCAACCCGGCTTACGACGCTGGCGGGCAGCACAGTCGACGCTCGCTTCTCCCTCGCTGCTGGCATCGGCGGTGCCCCCTCTTCCAGTAAACACCCCTGCTCTTCAAATCGTCTCTCTCCTCCCCCGTGGCGAGTTTCCACCGTTAATTAAGCTTGGCAGACACCCTTTTCTCTCTCCACCCGTCTCCCTCCCTGGTTGGGGGAGTCCACCAGCCAACCAACACAAGCTGCTCCCCTTCCCTGTCCCCCAAGTCCCGACTGGGCCTGACCTGGGGCGGCATGACATCTTTATCTGCATCTCCGGGCATCACCCCCCACCCCAGGGAGCTGGCAGGGCTCCTAGGAGCTCGTGGGGGGGAGTGATTACAATTGGACTGGACCCAGTTTCTACAATGTTCCCAGAGCCTCGGACGTCATTAAGGGGGAAACAAGGCCCAGAGACGACACTGTCTCAGTCATGCTTTGTCTCTGCGGCTATTGTTGTCTTAAAGGTCCCTGTGTGGTCAGGACTGTCAGGAAAAGGCAAAGGGAGTCCCTCTCCCTCAAAGTCACACGGTGTCCTTTCAAAGTCGGTAGCCTCTGTGGGGCCGAGGTGTCAGATGTCATCTACCTCTGGGGTTTCACAATCAAATCCGGATGCCGACAGGAGTCTCACCTCACCCGAGCACACTGCCATGCCCCGTGCGGCCCCTCACTGTCTGCCACGGCCCAGTCCAGGAGGGGGTCGATTTCCCCAGCTTCCCCTGAAGGCACCTCCACCCCACCTGCCTCAAAAAGCTGCGCTGGGCCACCGTGCCACCCTGTCCCTCTCACAGAGGGGCCCAAGCTAACAAGGACCGTAGGTAGCATCAGCCCAGCTCCCCTACACACACACACACACACACACACACTCATTCTCACTCTCTCTCACTCACTCGAGCCACCCAAGTGCAGGCCAGTGCAGAGGTGCTGAGAGGACCCAGCCACGGATGATGTGGAAACACTTCCACAAAAGGGGAGCTTGAGGCCAGGGTTAAATGGGGGTGTGGGCCAGAGGCTGGCATGAGGGGGGTTTTCCGTCAAAGTACTTACAGGGGGCCTGGTCAAAGTGCAGGCTCCTATTCAGCAGACGTGGGAAGGGCTTGAGACCCTGCATTTCCCACAAGCCCCCGGGGCACGCGGCCCAGACCCTGCGGGACCTGGCGTCAGCGGGTGGGATGCAAACGCAGGCTGGAGCAGAAGCCCCAGGAGAGGTGGAAGGCAGGCTCTGGGAGAGGGCCAGCGTGGCGGCCCTCTGGGACGGGCCTGGGCAACGGGCATTGTCTGCGTCCTTTCCTAGAGCCCAGCCCCTGCTAATTCTGTTTACTCTGACTCAGCGCCACTGGGTCACGGAGACCACTTCAAAAGAACTTCCAGTAAAATCATCCGAGCAATAATGGAACACCCCAGCCCTCCCAGGCCACCTCCTGCAGCCCAGGGGGGCCCAAGAGATGGGAGCAGGTCCCCTGACACACCCCTTCCATTTACCTGGAGCTCATAAAGGCCTTGGTGACTCACGCTTCCTCCCTGTGAAACCTTGAGCCAGCCTCGAACCAGCACGCAGAGTCCTCCCTGTCCTCCAGAGGGGACAGTGGGAGGAAAGGCTGAGAGCTGGCCTGAGTCAGCAGGGGTCATGGAAAGGCTAGCGCTCTCCACCACGCCAAGATCACCAGGGAGAGAGAGGGATAGGAAAGCTGCTATTCCCTGAAGACAGAGCAGGAGGTGCTGCCTGGGCCCCAGGAGGACAGTCAACTCCAGGGTACCTGTCCCATCCTGCTTTACCCTCCTCCAGCTCATGCCTGAGGAACCACAGCCGACTGCAGGATGACCGAGGGTGTCTGTCAGGTTTACCGACATGTGCCCTGAGTCCAGCACGGCACTGGACAGGGCTTGGCAGAAAAAAGGCAAGCCAGGGGCCCAGGAGGCCTAGAGGCCAGTCATCGCTACGAGCCTTTGGAAAAGTACCTTCCCCTCTCTGAGGCTGGGGCCAAGTGAAACAGTGGTGATTACAACTCAGACACCCAGGCCCACCTGCCTGGGGTCAAGTCCCAACTCTGCTCCTTACCAGCTGTGTGCCCTTTAGGTAAGTTACTCAGTCTCTCTGTGCTTCCATGTGCTTATCTGTAAAATGGGATGACAGCAGTACCTACCTCAGAGAGCTATTTGTGGATCAACTGCGTGAATGCAGGTTGAGTATCCCTAATCTGCAAACCTGAAATCCAAAATGTTCCAAAAATCCAAAACTTTTAGAGCACCAACATTATGCCCCAAGTGGAAAATTCCACATCTGACCTCATGTGATGAAAAGTCAAAACACAGGCACACAACACGGTTTATTCAGTGTTCCCAAGAGAAAAATAAAATTACCCTTCAGGCTATGTGTATAAGGTGCATGTGAAACATGAATTTCACATTTAGGCTTGGGTCCCATCCCCAAGACATCTCATTATGAATATGCAAACATTCCAAAATCCAAAATAATCTGAAATCAAAAAACACTTTGGTCCCAAGCATTTGAGATGAAGGATACTCCGCCTGTGTATGAAACAGCACCCAGCACAGCCAGCACTCTAAGTGTAGCTGCTGTTACCGCGGTCAGCCCAGCCCTGCACTGGGCCCTTCCAAGCCTGCCGGTCCCGATTCCTTGATTACCTAAATTGAAAGTGGCACTAGAGTGACGAGGTCACACAGCACCATGGCAAACTGCTATATGGTATGGTTCTCTCTAATAGTAATAACAGCTAATGGGTACTAAGCACTGTAAGTGCTGGGAGTGTGCTACGCACTTTGCATGTATTGTCTCAGTTAATTTCCATAACAACCCGGAGGTGGTCATTAGGCCCACTTTACACATGAAGAAACGAAGGGTTAGGAAAATTAAGTATTAATTTGCATAAGGACCTGGTACAGCTACTAAGGGGCAAACAAGATACAAACCCAGGCCTGTGCTCTCTCAGTCCCTACACACAATACTGCTGCCGGCTCTTACAGTGGATGGAGGAGCAGTGAAGGGAAGACTTCACGGAGGAAGGCAGCTGGCCCTGCAGGATGGTGGCTTTGGGTAAACACATGAGAAGACAGATCACCTTGAAGAAGACAACACGCAGAACCCATCTCCCTGTGCAGGTGAGAAGTATCAGGAGCAGGGCTGGCTGCAACCAGGGCCCCCAGCCAAGATCTCCTGGGACTGGGCTCATCTCCCCCAACCAAGACGACATGCAGCAGGCACTGAGCTGAGCCAGGCATGGGGACTAAAGTGGGAAGAAAGAGAGGGGGAGGAACCGGGGCTTCATGGCCCCCATCCCAAACCCACGCCCATGCTGGGTGCAAAGGCAGATCCCACAGCGTGAGCCAACTTTCTCTTGAGAGCCACTTGATTCCGTGAGCTGCAGCGATGAGGAAGGAGGTGAGAGAGTGAAACCTCTGTGTGGGAGTCACCTGTTGCAGAGCCCACCTTCTCTGCTCTGAGGACCTGCTAGGAGGCCTGGGGGGCCAAGGCGTGAGCGTCTTTGGCTGCTACATTCAGGGTGAAACTCAGCCTCCATCCCTTTAAAAGCATGGCTCAAGGCCGGGTACAGTGGCTCACGTCTGTAATCCTAGCACTCTGGGAGGCCAAGGTGGGCAGATCACTCAAGGTCAGGAGTTCGAAACCAGCCTGAGCAAGAGGGAGACCCCTGTCTCTACTAAAAATAGAAATTAACTGGCCAACTAAAAAAATATATATATATATATATAATTAGCCAGGCATGGTGGCGCATGCCTGCAGTCCCAGCTACTTGAGAGGCTAAGGCAGAAGGATTGCTTGAGCCCAGGAGTGTGAGGCTGCTGTGAGCTTGAGATAGGCTGATGCCACGGCACTCTAGCCCGGGCAACACAGTGAGACTCTGTCTCAAAAAAAAATAAAATAAAATAAAATAAAAAATAAATAAAAGCATGGCTCAAGGCTGCGGACACTGAAACCCAACCTTGGAGGCTGACAAGCCCCAGCATTTCAGGGAGCTGTGGGGGACCGCGGCCTTGGGATGGAGCAGCCACAGACGCTAGCTCGTTGATCAAGGACGCCCTGCTTCACGTGCCCTACTCTCCCCGTCTCGGTGGGAAGTCCCGTTTCCCAACACGCACAGGGTGGCTGGTGTCTGCTGTTTTCTTTGGGTCAGGCAGAGATTAACCCCTGGTGTGCATAACCCACCCCAAAGTATCAGGTTTGTAAGTTGTTCTCCCCAAAGCTTTATAACAAGCATCACCAATGTGCTAAAATTTCACAGCAACGATGCTTATTTCCCCCTATTTCGGGTCGTTATGAGGACCGCTAGTCCATCTTTTAAAGATGAAGGGGGGGGTTGTTACCCCGGCAGTTGGAGAGCTAACCGCAGAGGTATACCGGGGGCGGCCGGAAGAGGAGGAAGACCCATGCTGGGCTCTATGTCCACTGGACTCTTGTGATCATTTATAAAATAACAAACGACCTGAACCTGAGAAAACTCAGATGTCAATTTTGCCTTCTGTCTTTCGCCTCCCTCCCCCACCCCAGATGCCCAAGGCAAAAATAAGAAAAAGGGAGGGAAAACAATGCATGCACACCTAGAATTAATCAGTGCTGTTAAGGACGCTCTCTCCCTAACCACTAGACTGGGACTTTTCTGGTTGTTGTTATTGTTTAACTGGCACATGAAGAAGCGAAGACGGAAGGCCGGGAATTTCCAGACATGAGGCGTCTGCAATCAAAGGAAGGCTGCTTCCCTCATCAGCGGAGCAACGGCCCCCAGAGGCTTCGGGATGAGCACAAAGTGAGTCTGACAAAAGCCACCCTCGTTGTCCGGCCTCCCTTTTGGAGCTGCTGAGCTCCAGCTAGAGGGGTGGCAGTAGGCATGGAGGCAGAGCGGTGCAGGGGGGCCTGGGTCCACCAACCCAGTGCCGGGTGGGCACATTTCTCAGTTCTGGCTTTCCATCACCAAAAACATGCTCCACTTCCTGCTGTCACTCCGGGCCGGGCTGGGAGAGAAGGCACAGACAGAGACCCGCAGCAGGGTCTGGAGGCTCATCAGCAGAGGGCTGGGCCATTACTTATGCCCTGGAAGGTGGCGGAGGAGGGTGGGACAGGCTTCGGGAGTCTCCTACTAAAATGCCATCATATGGATGACTTGTCTGTTATCAGTGAACACAGCCAGGCCTGAGCAGCACCCGCCAAACGAGGAACACAGCTGAAGAGGTGGAAGAGGGCTGGCTGCAGTGCCTCTGCCCCGGCACAGCGAATGCCGGACCAAGGCGGGGCGAGAAATCTGAGCAGCACACGCACCCAAGGGGCAGCCAAGCTCCATTATGCTCCAGCCGGACATCCCCCGGGGATCATGTCTGCCCTGGAATAAACTTCTGATAAGCCCCAGAAGTCACAACCGGCAGGAAGCAGCTCTCTGAAAGGCACCTGGCACTCGCTGCTGGCTCCCTCCTGCTCTGGCCCAGGGCTCCACTGGGACTCACTTCCACTACTAGGTAAATGGAGAGGCGGCTGTCTCCCTCCACACCGGACCACGGACCACGTACCCTGCAGCATGCACTGCCCTCCACCATCTCAGGGCATTGGCCTGCCGCTACCAGCTGTGGGATCTGGAGCAAGCTGCTTCCACTTTCTCATTTCCTCATTGATAAAACAGGAAGAAGACAGGTGAGGAGGACTCAAAGAGCAAAGAGAGATAAAGCCTGTAGACAGAGCCGAGCACACGGTGCACAATCACAAACACCAGCTCCCATTACTGCTTCCCTCTTGGCAGGCTCCGGCGCAAGGAGGACGTGGAGCGGCCTCCACAGTGTACCTACAGACTGCAGGTAACCATGAACTGGACCTGGCAGACAGTCACCCAGCCTTCCCTCGACTTCCGGAACGTCTGACCGGTACAGAGCTCTCTACTGGCACCTGTTATGCCTCCCTGGGAACTGACACCTCCCCCTCCCAACTGACCGTGGGTGCCCCCACTCAGTATCTGAACACAGCCCTGTCTTGGCTTCCTCCTCCTTTAGGATAAGGAAGCCTCCTCTCCCAGCCCCCCTTTCTACGTGGCCATGCCCAACTCCAGGCCAGTCCCAGGCTCCCTTGCGGATCTTCTGTTCTCTGATCCACACAGGACAAGCCAAGTGTTCACTGTGTGCCTGGCATGGCATCAGGCTTGCCCCTACCTTCCCATCCAGTCCTTACCACCACCTCGAGTGGGCATCGATCAGCCCATTTGAAGAGAGATGAGTGACACCGCTCCGCATGGGACGCTGCCCCTTGTCTGTCCCCAGGACACATAGGGCCCATTCATTCACCAAATGCAAGTTGAATGCTGGGCTAGGAGGTGCTGGGGATGCAGCGCAGAACATGATGGGCCAATCTTTGCCCTCGTGGAGCTCATGTGAATGGGGGCAGGGAAGAAATGAACAACTACAAAATAGATCAGGTCACAAGCACGATGAGGGAAAACACAACAGGGATAGATGGTGGGTGATGGGGGTTGGGTGGACACATGCCTACTGTGTCACAATGGTCAGGGCTGGGGGATGAGTCTCTGGGAAGGTCACATTTGAGCAGAGCCCTGAGGAAGTGCAGAGTGCTGGAGGAAGACTGTTCCGGCAGGGGAACAGCAAGTGCGAGGGCCCAGGGCCAGCCCACGCAGGAAGGCCTGTGTGGTCTGGGTGGAGTGGCCTGCAGAAGATGCAGATGAGGACAGAGGGCAGCAGGCCTGGTTCCAGCAGGACCTTACAGGCCACAGAGAGGATGCTGGGCTTCACTCTGAGTGAGGTGGGAAGCCTCCGGAAGGTTCTGAGTAGAGGAGAGACACCGTCTGACCTACATTTTAACAGGATCTCTCGATGCTTCTTTGAGTACTGTCCACAGGCAGGGAGGCAGGGAGACTAGTCAGACAGCAAGCGAAATAACCTAGGGGAGCGATGCTGCCGGCTCGAACCAGGCTGACAATAACGGCGCCGGTGAGAAGTGGCTGGATTTGAGACATATTTTGGAGGTAGAGCTGCAAGATCTGATGACACAGTAAACGTAGAATAGGAAATAAAGACAAGTCAAGAATGATTCCAAGGTTCTTGGCCTGGATGCATGGAGTTGGTCCTTTACTGAGATAGGGAAGCCTGCAGGAGGAACGGATGGGGGAGTCATCAGTTCACGTATGGTCACGCGTCCAGTGCCTACAGGGCAGGTAGCAGGAAGGCAGCCAGGTGTACGGGTCTGAGGTTCAGGGATAGGCAGGGGCCAGACATATAACCTGAGAATTGGCAGCATACGCTGAGTATTTAAAGCAACGAGACTTGCCGGCATCACTCCTCCCAGGGAGGAGTGTGGATAAGAAGGGCAGTGGAGAGGTCCGAGGAATGACCTGGGCATCTGGGGGCTGAGGGAAGACAGATGAGGAGTGGGCAGTGAGGAGAGAGGAGAGCCAACCATGCGGCTGAGGAAACCGAACACAACTGCCTGCAGCCAGGGCTGACAGAGGCGGCCTGATGTGCCCGGGTTGCCTAATGGTAAAGGTGAGACAGACCCACAACCCTCCTGACTCCTACCAAACTGCACCTCCACCCCCACCCCCTGAACTTCCCTGGGTAGGACACTGACGGGAATGAGTCAGAGGGTGACACGGAAAGACCTCAATGTACACTCGGCACCTTACACGTGACATCTCATGTTTTTCTTGAACATACTACAATACTCGACTACTAACACCAGATAACATTTACTGAGCACTTGTCGCAGGAAAGGCACGATTTATATAGATTATTTCATCTAATCCTCCTAAAAACTCTGAGACACGAGCTATTACCATCTTATCTTCTAGAGAAGTAGAGCAATGTAGGCTCAGAGAGGCCAAGCAACTTGCGTAAGGCCAGAAAGCTAGTAAGCAGTGGGTTCCGGCTCAAACTCGACTCTCAGCCATTAACCTTAGATGATTTCCCTTCCGCCAAGATCAGAAAAATTGAAACTCACCAGTTCCCTGTCCCACTGGGTAGCAGAGGATGTGAGCAGCAATCTCCCACCCAATGACAATACTCAGGTGATGAGAGGCATCTAGGCGTCACAACGGAGGGGTCAGTTAAGTGACCAGGTATGCCATCTCATGGGCTGGCACTCAGCACTATGGCCAAGGTCATCTTTCCCAAGAGTTGGAAGGAAGAAAAGGAAGCATGAGAAGGACAGGTTCCAAGCACCTGTCACACCTCAGCTGCCAGCCTTCTCCTCTGGTCTTGGCTTCAACCCCTCCGGCCTCGGTACTCCTGAAGCCACTGAATTCTCTGGTTCCCCCTGGGGAGACCAGTACAATCTCTGACACAAGCTAGACAAGTATCTCCATCCTGGGTCTTTAGAAGGCAGCAGGAGACAGAATGGGCCAAGGAGGGTCCAGGAACCTGCTCGTGGTTCTGACACTTAGACTGAATGCAAAAGAACTGCAAAAGGGGCTGGGCACGGTGGCTCATGCCTATAATCCCAGCACTTTGAGAGGCAGAGATGGGAGGATCAGCTGAGGCCTGGAGTTCGAGACCACCCTAAGCAACATAGCGAGATCCCATTTCTACCCAACCCCCCAAAAAAACTGCAATAATTGTCCCTCCCCAACTGCCTCCTAATGCCACTCACCCGCTAATGGTGTGCTCCATTAATCTCAGTTCAAGGTAAGCTGAGGAGTCAGCCGGAGGAAATGACAGCTCTGGGAATAGTCTGAGTCTCATGGTGTGAGCTGGGAGATAGGCAAGGACAGGACATCCTAGTCTCGACAGATCATGGACAATCTGTCCACAAAGGCCAAAGAGGGCAACTACAAAGGAAAGGTCTTGTCTTCATCAGCAACCGGGTGCTGTTTCTGCCTCCTCTTCCTTCAACGCCATCACTACCACCCTCCTTGTCTGCTTTGTGGGAGGCCCTAAACATTACTGACCACCAAGGCAATTCAGGCTGGGTCCACTGGAGCAGCAGCCAGGTACCTGAGGTTGCGGAGAACCCCTCGTCCACCACGATGTTCCTGCCAGGTTCAAACTCACCGAGATCCCCCCTGGGAGGCACAGAGTGACTCTGTAGAGTGGAAAGGGCACAGGATCAGAAGTTGCAAGGATGCGGGCTCTCCTTGGTTTGGCCACCTCCTGTCAGGTGACCAGGGGCAAATACTTTTTCTGAGACTCAGTTTCCTCATCTGTACACTGGGGCTAAAAAGTCTTTACATGGTCTATATTTCACAACTGGTTGTGCCTAGCAAATGAAATACTAGATATTGAAAGTGCTTCGTCTGTAACCTGGTCCAAGTCTCTCTCTGCACTCCGACTCCACTGCAAGTCCCTCCCAGGCTTCTTCATTCCTCTCAACTGTTAGCCTCTTCTCTTCCAGAAACTCCTTCTCCTTTCTTCTACTCTTACTCAAAACACAAAACAACAAAAATAACAAGCACACATACAAAAAGAAAAGAAATAAAAAAGCAAGCACTTCACCTCCATCCCTTTCCATTAGAGTTGTCCAAAATCTCTGGGCCCCTTGCGGTGGTCCCAACTTCACCTAGTTTCACACAGTCCTGCACCCTTTGGTTCCTACATATGAGAGCTCCAGCTACTGGGCCTTGGAATTCAAGAACACCCGAGATATTTGAGCACAGAGATAAGCAAGCAGGGATGAGTTCGGGAAGCTGCCTCCAGCAACCATGAAGTGGAAAGACGGAAGGGGGGCCTAGGAGCAAAGAGAACAATTAGGATGTCCCTACAAGAGCTGCCCTGAACCACAGGCCATTGGGTGTGGGTAGGGGGGTGCCCAAGAGACTGTGCAGAGGTGTAAAGACGGGGTGAGAGAGACCACAGATAGGCAGTACTGGGGTTTGTGGTGGGGTGTTCGGGAAGGTGGCACAGTTAACAGAGGCAAAGAAGTGAAGAAGCCTATTTGAGAAGGATGATGAGATGGTGTCAAGGCACACCAGGTTGGATGCGCTACGGAAAGTCCCTGTGGGGACGGCCTGCTGACACTTGGACAATGGAGTCTGGAGCTAGTGAGAAAGCTCCAGGCTAACACAGTCCACTCGGGAGTCATCCCATCGAGTCTGGAATGCGAGTGACAAGCCCACAGTCACTAACTGGTAATGTGAAGCCCTCAGGTAAGAAAAACCCGAGGGAAAGAGGGGAGGGCTGGATCTAGGACCTCCTCAACAGTGACTATGCAGTGATATTGTTCTAGGCATATACAGGACAGAATCCTGGGCAGCAATGCCAGTGAAGATAGGAGAAAGAATACAAATTTCTAGAAGAAACGTAGACCACCAGGGGGACAGGAGGAGGGAGAACGAAGCATCCTAGAAGGCAGTGGGATGCAGGGTGTTGGAGGGGCTGGTCTGCCACAGCAAAAGCTAGGGAGGTCTTAGAATACAAAGAAACCTGATTTGTTCGTCTGCAGGTCAGAGATTCTCTGTCATGGGGCCAATCAAGTAGGCAATTGATTGGCCTTGGTTTCTCCATCTGAGAATTGAAGGGCTTGGATTAGACCAGAAAAGGCAAGAGGTGCATTTTGAAAGAGCTGCCATGTCTCATACCACCTGCCTGAAGTACTGTGCTAAAAGCCACACCTCACCAGGAAGCAGCGATGTCTCCCACGAGCAAGCCAGGAGAGGCAGGTGCCACCCCTGGAGCGGGTGATTCCAAGGCTGGTCCACCTCCATAAACACTATTCACGGTGCCCGGTGCTTAGCAGGCTTACTATAATTACTGATTGGAATTAAACTCTAAAATCCAATCTGTTTCCCCAGCATTCCTTAAATGACTAGGACGGAAAGAGCCCTCAGGGAAAAATAAAAAGACAATTATCTTTTTTCCATAGAGTTTTTTTTGAGGCTCTGAGAAACAGAAAGTCTGAGTCTAGTCCCTCTGAGGAGGTCTGAGAGGCCCTGCCCAAAGTAGATGATCTTCCCACCCAGGAAGAGCCTTCAGACGTCTTACACACCCTTCCTCTCCGGTAAGGGGACACCATCCCTGAGGGTTCGACCTCATTCACACAGCACTTGCTGTGGATTTTGGAAGGCGTGGACTTCAGAAGTGGGTGGAAAGAGTCTATTCCTGAAACCGCAGGGACCTTTTACAACGTTTTACAAGGACAGCTACACACCCTCACCTATGCTGAGGTATCAAACGCTCTCCTTTGTCACACCCAGAGGAGCTTTTAAATGAGACCTGAGGCTGTAGGCCCACTGCACCAGCACACTCAGGCAGTCACTCCCTAACCACCAAATAAATAGGCAACATCTCAAGCATCCTTCTCTCTATAACCCCAAAGCCAAGTTTCCGTCAAATTCACACTTCCGACCTCAAGGAATCCAGGTGCTCCCACAGACCTTCAGCACAAGTGCAGGACCAACCCTAGACCCAGAGCTGGGAATACAGGCCCACCGCACTCTTTCTTTCCTTAAACTCACCGTAACCCACCCCAGGCAAAATCTGGCCACACAATGCCTTCAAATCATCCCAGGTCAACCACAGGAAATGGGGGAGGAGATCAGAGAAGTATTTCAAATGCATAAAAGGACATGGGTTATCTTTCATACCCAGGGGCAGCCCTCAGGAGAGAAAGTTGATCTTGAGTAACAAGAGAAAATATGTCACTATCTTGTGCAAAGAGGGAAAAACCAAAATCCACATCCACAACCACACAGCATATGACATCAACGTGTGCCAGTCCCCAAAGATCCCAGTGTCCCTGCGGCTCATGGCCCACTGGCCGTCTGTGGGCAGCCCAGCAGGTAGTCTCCTCTGACTGGGACCCCCGAGCCTGCATGACTGTGCCTGCTACGCTACGCCAGCCCCCACGCCAGGCGAACGCCCAGCGAAGGCATGAAGAGTTGAGCTGACCCAGGGGGGCGCCTATACTGCCCAGCCCTGACATTCTAAAGATGTCCAGAGGGGGCCCGGCAGAGCCAAGTCACACAACAGCTGGTGCCCATGCCAGGACTTAAACACAAGACAACACACGACTGTGCCCGCCAGACCTCGAAGAAGAAAGGGATGGTGGGAGTCCCTATGGGGCCGGCAGGAGCATTACCCCAGGGAGCACCTGGACACCCTCTGCAGGCTGTGGCAGCCAGGGGGAGGGGCGGTCACTCAATGCAGCTTCTGACTGGTGTCTCCCAAATCTGACTATTCATCAGAATCACCCAAGCTGCTCTTTAAACATACTGGAAAAAAATAAAAATGCCGAGTTTCAGACCCTTTTCTACCCTTGAAGGATCAGCAATCCAGGTTTTCAAGATGCTGCTCTGACTCTACATTGGGGAATCCCATGGAGATGGTCTGCACACGTGTCCTGGCCTTCCTGCCCCTAGAGCCTCCTGACAATTCTACTGACCCTCAGCCAGGAACACCTGCCCTCCCTGCCCCCCCCCGCCCATCCCCAGGGCCCCTCATCACTACAGACCATCTGAGAATAGTCACGGTGGCTGTTATGGGCTGGAGTGTATTCCCCAAAATTCATATGTTACAGCCTTACCACCCTAGTACTTCAAAACATGACTGTATCTGGAGACAGGGTCTTTCAAGATGCCATTAACTTAAAACAAGGCCATCAGGGTGGCCCTAATCCAATATGACTGGCGTCTTCATGAGAAAGGGAGAGTAGGACACAGACGTGCAGAGGGAAGACCACGTGAAGACGCAGAAGATGGCCATCTGCAAGCCAAGGAGAGGCCTCACAGAAACCTGCCCTTCTGCCACCTCGATCCTGGACTTTTAGCCTCCAGAAGTGTCGCCTTTATTGGGGGAGCCCTAGCAAGCTAATACAGTTGGCGACCATCTACCCAGTGCTCGGCCACGCCAGGCCCTGTGCAGCCCTTTCCAAACCAGACATCACCCCCAGCAACCCATAGCTGTCTTAAAACTTGGAGCAGTATCCTAGGGAAGAGGTACTGCTATTAGTCCCGTTTTATAGACAAGAGCCCTGAGGGTCTCACAGATTAAGGAACTAGCCCAAGATCATTCAGCTAGATGGTAAATGAGAGGCAATCACCTCCTGGCCCTGGCTCTTTAAACAACTGCTGAGCTACCTAAATCCTAAATCCTCTCCCCATCTGCCTGTCCCTTGCCACTCAGCAGCCTGGAGGAACACTGCTTGAGACCACTGTACCTGCTTTCCCAGCCTCAGGCCCCTGGAAGGCACTTAAGGCAAGAACTCTGGCTTTCTATAGTGTATAGTTTTAGAAACTTTTCCTTTATGTTTTTATTAAAAAACATTAAGTACCGGCCGGGTACGGTGGCTCACACCTGTAATCCTAGCACTCTGGGAGGCCGAGGCGGGCGGATTGCTCAAGGTCAGGAGTTCAAAACCAGCCTGAGCAAGAGCGAGACCCTGTCTCTACTAAAAATAGAAAGAAATTAATTGGACAACTAAAGATATATAGAAAAAATTAGCCGGGCATGGTGGCGCACGCCTGTAGTCCCAGCTACTCAGGAGGCTGAGGCAGGAGGATTGCTTGAGCCCAGGAGTTTGAGGTTGCTGTGAGCTAGGCTGATGCCAGGGCACTCTAGCCCGGGCAACAGAGCAAGACTCTGTCTCATTACAAAAAAAAAAAAAAAAACATTAAGTGCCTATTAAGGCACTGTATTGCTTTGGTAATCACACACAAAAAAATTATCATCAAGGGGGAAAAAAGCTAACACGGTTAAGACATTCTATTGAAATAAGTGATTGAAAGGAATATATTTGGAAAGAGTACTAAGAATAAAAAGGAAAAAAAAAAAAAACCACAAGCTGCCCTTGCCAACGTCCCATCAGCCAAGATGAGATAAGAGACTCAAGGGGCAGAAGTGAGCCTGCCGAGGCCAGTAATCCCAGCCAGGCCATCTCCTGAAAATATCTATTTTTAAAAGCACGTTCCATTTCATCACATCTCAGAAAAACAAAGAGGAGACCTTGAGGGGCAGACAAGCAGGCTCCGAAGCACCACGCAGCACGTGTGTGCTTGCAGCGGCGGCGAGGACTACAGCCAGCCAGCGATTGTCATCTGAAAAATTCAGATCTCTAATAGTGGCAGGCGGGGCCCCAACACTGAGCCACCATCAGCATGCAGCCCAACAAAGCGCAGATTTTCATATTTCCTAGGGCCTACCGGGCTCCCCACTTCTTAGTCTAAATGGAAACTGTCAGACAGGATTTTGTGCAAACATGCACTTTTCCTCGGGGGCAAACATTCTGAGTCTACAACTTGTTCTTTCATTTCCCAAGAGCTTTTTGTCAGTGGGGACGACATCAAAGATGAGAGAGGCTGGAGGGCAGCTCCAGAGAACACAGCCAATGCAAAGCGCAGGAAGAGCGAATGAATTACTAGGCAGCAAAATGCAGGAGGAGCCTATTTGTTCAGCCCGCGGGGGTCGTGACCTTGGCGGGGACCTCATGGGAGGAGACAGCTCTGCTCCCCGCTTCTCCCCTCAGAGCCACTCCAATGTCCTAGGCTGTGCTAGCTGGTGACCTGCGAGGTCTTGGAGAGGGAAATGGTAGGAAGAATGTGCAAAAAGCCATGACGACAGAGGACAGCAGAATTCCCCTGTGAGTATGCTTAGATAAGCAGGGAGTTTAAAGTATTGCTGTTAATAATATTCATCAGGCAGAGCTATTGAACATAGTTTTAGATAATGACACTGATTCTTCTAGTCATTTTAAAGGGCCAGCCACTTTTTCATTCCAACGCCCTTCCCTGGAGCCTCTTAAGATAGTATCAAAAGACAGACCGGAAGGTACCCAAATCCACCTTCACACCGTCACCGCATGCGAGCAAATCGAATTCTCAGACAAGGCCATCTGTGAGGACCACCCCAACCCCTGTTAACAAACACATCTTCCTCTCAAGCTTCATGCATTCAACCTAATTAAACCAAGTCAACTAACATGTTCCTTACAGGTGTGTGGTCTTTTGCAATGTGTGCTGTGTTTGGGGTGCATGTGTGTGTGTTTGAGAGGGAGTAATGAAGAGACCTGTCAGGTAACTAAGGAAGAACTGACAAAATTGAAACATACAGATCTCCAAAAGCTTCAGTTCCTTCTGTGTTTGCACTTCAAAGGGACAGGTAAACACTTGGCCACGAAGAAGGTCCACAACCTGCAGGTAACGCCCCAGGCCCAGACCAAGTAGAAGAACCAAGACAGTCTCTTGACACAAGTTATCAGAAAAAGAACAGTCTCTGCATCTCTGTGTCCCGCATTGTCAGGGAAATTGGGTCTGCTCTGGGTCTCCCAGCTCCATGTTGGCCACCCTGGGTCCAGCCGAGCCCGGAAGCCCTGTGTGTCCGGCCCTCGCCCGTGCTGACGTTGCACTCTGTCCACCGGCTCACCACAAAGGCCACTTGTTTCCCATGAGTGCCCAAAACAGTGGCTGAACCAGTTGGCCCAGTTGGGGACTGTGGTCTTGCAGGATGGGTGGTGACAAGGGCTCACCGTGACCTCAGCAGATAATTAGCAAGGTGGCGTTGGTGTTGAGTTACCAAGCTCCTGCAGGTCACCTGCCAAGCTGCAAGACTGGGCAGGATTGGGCTTCTAGACCCAAGAGGCGGTCAGGCAGGTCAGTTACAGGCTATTTCATCTCTGTCCCTGCCTCTCTACACTAAGCATTGTACCCTCTGACACTGGGAGAAGAAAAGGTGGTCACAAGGAGGAGGCTACAATTTGTCACGTGAGTGTTACATGAGTAACCTGGGCACATTTTGGGGTGGAAGGGGTGACAGTCATCCTAGGGGGTGTTTGGAAATATATGGGGACAAGGCATGGTAGACACCACTAGTCCCTGTGGGTGGGGGTCAGAGATGGTGAACATCCTGAGAATGCAGAAGATCCAAAGCCAACAGCATCCGCTGAGACACACTGAAGTCGGTTCCACCTGTCCCAGCTGTTCCAACCACCCCTGAAGCACTGTCTCCAGCAAAAAGCCACAATAAACGTGAGAGCTAGGAGTTGGCACAAAGAAAAAAAATTAAAGTCTAGGGGAACACACTATTATCTTTACATGCCCAAAGGGTGACATGGTGAAAAGGGGACACTCAGAGGCAGACTGTGGCCAGAAAAACAATAGACAACAGCTGGCAGGATTTACCAACGAGAACAGCAAGCGGCTCCTCAGAGGGATGCCGCCCGTTCGCCCATCCCGCTAGTACTGACACAGAGCTGCGCAGGAGTTCTGGGGTGTGAGAACCCATCAGCTGCCAACGTCCACCTGTCCAACACCACAGCCTTCACGCTCGGCACTCTGTGTTGCCACAGTCTGGTGACACCCCTCACAGCTCAACTATTTCATCCACTTCCCAATTCACCTTGGGTCTCCAGGGTCCCAGCTCTGCCACCTACCACCACAGGCAATGTCCATAATGCCTCCCTGCACTTCTGCTTCCTCACCTACAATGGCTCAGAGATGATTAAGTGAACACATTTTACACACAGGTGTCTCAAGGTAGCTCTGGCATAGTCACTCCAAGCTACTGAAATATCGGCAACTGCCACCTCCAGAGAGCGCTTCCCAGAGCCCAGCCCAGGGCCATCTCTGAGCTCCCAGGAGTCCCTGGCTGCACAATAAAGCCTGCCTTGGAGCTGGCACTGGAGGGTCTCTGTGGGCTGGGCCCAGCCTGTCCACACCCTTTCCGGGGCGCTCCGCTCCCATCCGGGCTAGAGGGCTGCCTGCTCATGCCCACGTGGCCCCACCTCACCTCTGCTTCCACCATCACCACCTCTGCTGACATCCTAGCCCACCCTCCAGGCCCAGCTCAAATGGGACTTCTCCAAGAGCCTTCCCAGATCCCCCTACCTGGAAATACCCTGCTCTTCCGTCACCCTGTGTGTGCCTCCCTATGATTCTAGCTGACATCTAGGGCCTGGCTTCACCTATGGGACTGCAGACCTTGTGCAGTCTCACGAGGCCCCCACTTGGCTTCAGGCCCTGCCCTCACCATCGTGAAATCCTCAATGATTCAGGAGCAGGGAGCCCCAGCTTCCCATTTTGCACGGGCTGCACGTTGCAGATGCCGTCCTGCTGAGGGCTTCTCAAGGACGAGGCCTTGGTTTATCTCCGCATCTCACAGCCGCAGCAGTGCCTGTGACACAGTAGGGACTCAGTGATGGCAGGAGGGAGGTGAGCCTCCACGTCCCCTATGTGAGCAGCTGTCACCTCAGGCAGTTCATTCATATGCTGGTGAGCTCACCTTCCCCGCCTCTTTCACACGCACATACACAGAGGGAAGAGAGCAACAATTCAGCTCAGATCATTCCCAAAAGCCACTGTCCCTCTGGTCCTCGCTGCAACATCACTCCCACAGGATATCATGATAAAGGTCCTCGAACCCTACTGAAAATGCAGGATCTCAGTGCTTCATCTCAGCCAAACACTTCCTCCCAGGGCAGGTGGCTGTGGGCTGGCTTGCTGAAAAGCTCTCTGCATAGCTTCAGTGCACAGGAACACTGCTGAGGAGCCATCTTGGCTCTGCCGCTTGCTGGCTGTGTAACCTTGAACAAGTCCCCTAGCGTGAGGCCCAGAAAGGGGAAGCCCTTGGGGACACAGCTGTCCCCAGCCTTTCCTACCCTGCCCCTCCTTCATGCCTGGCCCTGCCTCTTCCCTCAGGTTGGCTCTGAGATCCAGGCCCACAGCGACCCCCTCGCCCTGCCTGCACAGTCCTCACTGGTGACAGGACAGACTCAGCTACGTGCCAGACAAGCCCTTAGGAACCAGGGATGGCGACAGCTTCTTGGTGACGCCCCAGCTAATGGCCTCACACCCAATCCTGGCTCCAGTCGCAGTAGCACATCTGACACGTGCCCTCAATCCCTCCCTGCCCCATGACCCGTAAGCAGCCCACTGGCACCGGCACACGGCCATAAGCCAGGCAGACTTGTGAGAAAAACACTCCCTGGCCACACAAAACAAATGTAGTCAGTCCATCAGAAAGTGAGGGATTGTTTGAGAAAAGGTAAATATACAGAACACGATAGGCTTCATAAGACTTGGGAGCACTTTCAACCCACAATTTTGGCTGACACTAGATGTGTTCTAACCTCTAAGAGAACGCTGTTATCATGAAGAGTCACAGGATGTAAAAGACAGAAAGGACCCCAAAGATCTAATAGTCCAGCACACTCATTTGAGAGAGGGGGAAACTGAGGCCCCAGCAGGGTCAGGCACTGCCTGCCTCTGTGCTCCCAGAGCCCCAGCACACTCCCTTGGACATTGCACCTGAGCCCTGCATTGCCCGGCTGTTTACAAGCCGCCTCCCACTCTCTCCACCCTCCTGGAGCCCAGGGGGAGCCCTATTAGTCTCTGCAGCCCTAGCAACCAGTAAGGACTCAGCGAAGGATCGTTGTATTTCAAAATATACACTGTTTTTATTTGCCAATTTAAAAATTAATTCTAAAAAATAAAACTAAAGGATTGTTGAATAAATGAATGACCCAGAGAGATGGCCACATGGCCAAGGGCAAACAAAGCTGAATCTGGAGTCCTGGCTTCCTGCTGTCCTCTCGGACTAACGCAGTTGGAGCTGGATAACTGGGCGAAGGAAGATGAACGTGCCCGGAAGACTTGACACACAACGCATCTTCCTTATGCTCCCACTCATTTATTTCTCCATCACCCTGTTAAGCAGCGACTTTGCTGATGGGAAACCAAGGCCCCCATGGAAACCAGGTGCTGGCTCCTGCTGTCCCGTGCCAGGGAGCCTGCCAAGGGTTCCAGGAGTCCGTGATCCCCAGACAGTAACCCCTGACAATCGCAGTCTCACCAGACACCAATGTCAGGCTTCCAAGTCCACAACCAGTCCCGTAGCCCACAGGGAAGCATCAGCTGTGAACTGTCCCATGCTTGGGGGCAGAGGGACACAAGGCCGAGGAAGCTCAGAGGTCCCAATAGAAAGTAACCAAAAAATAACCACACCCCATGGGCTGGAAGTCACTGCGGACACCATTACCTGGTTTTCTGTTTCTCCCCAGGGAAACATGACCAACAGGGGGAGGGGGAAGGGGACAGCAGTTCTGTGACCCACCTACGCCCGCCCTGGGCCTGAACCCTTTCCATGAGCTGAGTCCTCTTGCCCCCTGCCCAGTGTCACCCTTCCCCCAGTGCAGCCAGCTTGGGTCTTTTCCCCAGACCGGGTGATCATTCTCTGTCCCCCAGGCCACCAACCGAAGGCCTCAGAGAGGGAGCTGTGGGTGGAAGGTGGTGCAGAAGTGCCTGGTGGTTGAGGGACTCTAGCCTGTGTGAGTGGCTGGGTGGGCACACACGAGAACCGTAAGACAGCCACAGGGTGGTCAGGATCTCGGAGGGGCTTCGTAGTTGGGAGTCCCAGCTCACCCACTGCCTAGCCGTGTGACTCAAGGCACGTTCCTTAACCACTCTGTGCCTCCCTCTCCTCACCCAAAAAACTAGGATAATGAAAGTACCTACACCCTAGGGGTTTTTGTGAGAATAAAATAACACTTAGCACAATGCTTGGCATATAACTAACGCTCCATTTTTCCCCAGCACAATGTTAATAGGGTTGCCTCTGGGGTTTTGTATGCTTTTCTTTTTCTTCTTTATTAATTAAATTTTCTACATGAATGTGCATGCTTTATTGTCAGCAAAGAATAAAGCTTTTTTTTTTTGAGATTAGATTGGAAGAACAACTCAGAATCCCAAGTAACCCTTTCCTCCAAACACACGGGGCTGACGCTGCCCTCTCACTGCAGGTTTGTTTGGGGATCTTCTGGATGAGCAGGGAGTTCTACTGCCCAAGCAGCCGGGTCTGTTCTGCTCCCTGACTCCCAATGTACCCATTCTCCATCCCTGCCCAAATACTGCCTCCCCCGGGGAAGCCCTCCCTGCTAGTCTAGCACCTCCCTGCCTCCTGGGGAACATGGCCTTTCCTTACCCTGCCCTCCCCCAGGTAGCACTGACCACCCCAGAGGTCTTGCACCAGTCTCTGACTGCTCTGGGGCGATGACCTTGGCAACCCCTGAGCTGGGCGGTCTTGAGGACAAGGCTACCTTCCTTCCACTATACTTTCAGAGCACCAGCTCTTCCTCTCTTCTTGGACCAGAGATGCATCCCTATGAGAAGTGGACGTGGGTTCCAGGAAGGGAAGTGATGAATGAGCCTGTCACACAGCTGGACTTAACCCCAGTCTGACCAAATCCAATCAAAGCTCACCCTGAGGCCCTAGGCTGCTTCCCCCAGGGGGCACACAGCAGGCCCCAGAGGACAGACCCTGACCCACAGGGCAGAACTGCACTGGCCGCCCCTCTTCCTCTGCCCTCTCCCCTCCACCCCTTTCAGGGCTCACACTCCCTCCTTGTTCCTCCCCAGGATTTCCCTCCTCCCGGCTGCGTTCTGGTCTGCTGTGGCCCCACCACTGAGGTTCTGAAGGTGTCCACAGCTAAGGACGCCAGTGATCCCACACTAAAAGGGAAAAGGGGAGGAGAAGGTTTTAAGATTTGTAGAAGATGCCACCGGCTTTTCTCTGTTTTATGTCAAATGACCTGTAACACTCCTGGCAATGGTACATGTGAGATGTGAGCCCTGGGTACTTAAAAGAATTCAGCAGGACAGTTTAAAATGTCCATACTTGGTGGTGTCAGATTTCATAAACCAAAGAAATTCAGAACCCAGAAACAAACTTCAATTTGGTGACAATGGAAAAGTTTCTCAACCTTTATGACCACAGATTCTATCAAGAGGAGAGTAGATCTCCTAGGCTCCTCCCAAGTTTCAAATATTCTAAGACTGCCTGGGGATTATCAGTAGTGTGTGTAAATGTCTATATCATAACAATGTGTTCTAACAAAGATCTGTCAATCACCATAATCACGTTTATACTTGATTAGTATAACACCAGCATGACAACCAAATGCAGCATGTTATTAGAGCCTAGATTTTTAAAGATCTCAAAAAGTATAGGACAATTGCAGATACCTGAAAAGGACTATAGACTACAGGATATTATTGCATCAGTGTGGAATTTCTTGGGTGTGATGATGGTGTGCTCTGTGGGAACGCCTCCTGGTTCACGTGTGCTTCAGAGCTTAGGAGGGAAGTGTTCTGATGTCCACAACTTTTTCCCCGAATGGATCAGGAAGAAAAAAGTATGTGGATACACAGGGAGGGACAGGAAGGGGGAGAGAGAGAGAGAGAGAAAGAAAGTAAAATGCAAATACCACTGGTAAATCTAGGGGAAGACTATACAAGTGTTTACCCTACTATTCTTTCAACTTTTCTGTGGATCTGACAATTTTCAAAACAAAATGTTGGAGAAAAAAGGGAATACTATTGAAAATTTGTTTAAAACAGAAAAATCTAAAGAAAAAGAAACCCACTACCCAGATAATTGTTTAATGTAATTGTTGCTATTTAATAACAATAGGTGAGTAATGTATCAGTGTGGCTGTGTTTTATGCACCCAAAAAGGGAAAAAATATCCTGAGAATCTTTTCTCTTAATAAAATAATATTTAGGCAAATAGATAAACACATAAAGAAAAAATCTATTGTACCATTTCTTAGTGGTAGAATTAAAAAAAAGTATGTGATTCCCAAAATGAAACCTGTACAAAGATAGAAGACATGGTAAAGAAGTTTGAAAATATTCTATCAGAACACTCTGGTCCCCTTACCTCTGGGTCACTTGCTGGTGGTGGCACTTCCAGGCAGGGCCCTCCCCTCCATCTCCACTGCCCACAGACAGGACAGCCCTCTGGGCCTCCCCAGAGACCCTCGAAAGTCCTGCAGTTACCCATTTAGGGTCCAGGAGCATGGGACCACCCAAAGCCACTCATGACCACAGCAGCTCTCACTATCACAAGCACCTTCCTCCCAGGAGCCAGAGCAGCCTCCCCGATCAGTGCTGGTGACTAAGTGACACATGGCTCACCCAGCCCCCATGCTCAGGCCAAGGTGACCCTGTACTGCCCCGCTAACCTGGCTTGGATTCCATTTCCACATCTCTACCTCCCACCACACTTGGACTCTGCAGTTCCTTGGGATTCTGTTTTTCTTGGAGAAGGAGGGAGAGAAAGAAAAGCAAATCCTGCTGAATTGCTCATTAGGATTTAAAAACCTCTCCACAGAGGGAGGCTAGGGACAAGGGGAGGGAGACAAGAGGTAGCTGCAGCATCTGAGTGAGGGTGGGCTATGCTGGCCGGGCTGCAGGGCATGGGACAGGAGCAAGAGGAGAAGCAGAGGCAGCCGGGAACAGGGGCTGGGAGACCCTGCACAGAGCAGGTCGGGCTTAGTTACTAAAGCCAGAAAAGGTCTGCTTCCTCCTGCCAATGGAGTTATCTTTTAATCCAACCCCCGGATGACACCACCTGGCACCAGCAAGGGAGCAGCTCCTGAGGGCACACAAGTCACGAGGCTGGGCTCCGGATCTGTCCCTTCAGGTTGGGGCTTGCCCCGTGCTCCTGAGGAAGTGGGCCCCTGCCACCTTCAAGGCCCAGCTCCCGACAGGCCTGTGCATGCCTGGGAGAGCGAGGCAGGCACTGAGGAAGTGGAGGAAGCTGCTGGTGCAGGGTCACCGGATGCTAGACGCAAAGACCCAAGGAGAGAGGGCACTCGCCCGAGGTCCCCCGTGCCAGGGCGGGCAGCAATCCTAGGATCTTCCTCCTACCCAGATGTGGCAAAGAGGTTTGCAGCTCCAGGACAGCTATTATCAACCAGCCAGGGCTGGAAGAGAGTAGTGAGTACTGCCCCAGACTGGCCACCCTCCATGTACTCTGACGACTCACGGACCAGCCTGGAGTTAGGTTTCCTCAGAATTCCCCCAGACTTGTGCCCATCTGCAGGGCTGATTTCGGAGGTCCCTGCAGTCACCCTGAGTACAACAGCAACATTCTCTAAGATGCAGTGAGCTTACTCCTGTCCCCAGGCAAGGGGCTCTCACAGTGCCTACCTTTGCAAACATCCAGATGCCACCCAGTTCAAAAACCAGCTCCCAAAGGATTTTGCAAGGGGTTAGGGATATCAATCAGGAGGTCTTGAGGTTGGCAGGGACTAAGGCGGCAGGTAACCTGTCTCCTCAACAAGGAAGGCACTGATGCTTGCTCCTGCAGCCATGGAGGAGCTCGCCACTTCCCACAGGCAGCCACCCCATCACTGACCAGCACTCCTAGCTGGCAACGATCTTCCTCGTGGGCAATTGAAATCTGCCAGCAGGAACTGGCAGCTGAAAACTCCAAGCCCAGCATCCCCGCAGACTGCTGTGATTTTCTATCTTGGCTCAGTGGGCATGCCCTCAGGACTCCAACATTCAAGGGTGAAATCCTCACTCACTAGCTCGGGACTCTGGGCAAGTGACTTACCCTGTCTGAGCCTCGGTTCCCTCATCTATAAAACAGGGACAATAACAGTCCTTCCTCTCAGGGCTGCTGGGAGGACTGGGTGCTCGCCATAAGTGGTCAACCTACACTTTCTACACTGTCATCACACCGCGCAGGGCTCTTTGGCCAGCTCTCTGCCCCTCTCCTGACGCTCACCCCACTTTCTCACAACCAGACTCGTGCTTGGCAAGTGTCCAACTCTGCAGGTTCCTCTCCGACTATCCCAGAGGATAGTCCCTCAAGCGTAGCTGATTCACCTGGCCTCTTCCTGGAACACCTTTGCACAGAACTCCAGCCGGCCATCCCAGCAGCCCACCAGAGCTGGCTACAGGAAACCCAACAGGGGACCATGACAGCAAGGACTCTTCTCGCTCATCCTGGCCTCTGCCCACGTGTCTAGTCTCACCACGCTATACCCCAGAGCATCTTGACAGACCACCAAACACCTAAGCACAGCAGCAAATAGACATAATCTTATCAATTCTGTGCTCTATCACCTTTCATGGCTCCTTCGGGATAAAATCGAAGGCTCACCCCAGCATTTAAAGGAAGGAGACAAACACTGATTATTGGGCATCTGATTATATGCAAGTTCTCTTCTATATACTTTGTTTGTACTATATCATTTAATAAATCAGGCAGCTTGTTGAGAAGCAGCAGAAGCAGATCTGGAGCCCAGGTCTATGAAGCCACTAGTCTGGGTCCTGGGCATAGCCCCTGCTCCCTCTCCAGCTCCGCTTCTCCAACCCTCTCTGACCAGGCCACCATCCAGTCACCACTGGGCCCACGGTCACCCCGAGTGCCTGGCTCCTTCCTGCATTACTGCCCATCCCCAGGCCTCTGCTCCCCATCCCAGAACACCAGCCAGCTGCACCCACCCATCACCAGGCGGACGTCCGCTCTCAAGTTACTTCATTCAGCCGCCCCAAGGTGCCTTTCCATAAGATAAAATCGAACCCTTCCTTGGCTTTGTTTCCCAGGCCCCTTGTCGCTACCCACACTAGAGCGCAACTTACCAGTCCCCAAGTCAGTGGTGCTGCTGTCTACTCCCTAATGCGGATCATTCGTCTTCACTCCATTGCAGCGAGGTGTGTTTGAGTAAGTGAATGAATGAAATACCTTCTGACTTGTAGCCCAAGAAGCAGAGAGCAGTCAGAGCAGACCTGACCTTTACAACTGGTAAACAGCTCGTCTAGAGTAGCTTCCTGGAGGTTATAGGGCAAGAGCTACCCTTGGCTGGGTACACCTCTGGACTAGCATGTCCACACAGTGCAGGTCTGGCCCTCCAAAGGAAGACTGCTGCGTCACATCTGAAAGGCAGCATCAGTGACTTCTAGGGGTCACACTGGCAGGAAGGGACCTTGGGGGCTCCTGGCACTCTTGCTCCCAGGCACAGGACATGGCAATTGAGGGGCAGAAGCAGCTCCTCTTTGCTAACCCAACAGAAAGACACCAGAGCCCGGGGTGGGCCTGGGCCAACAGCACCCTGCTCCAACAGTGGATCAGCCCAAGGTTCCCCAGGGAAGGGCTGGAAAGTCGAGCTCTCTGTCCTGACCCACTTCTCCCAGTGCTGCCTTCCCAGATCTGGCCCGGCCCAGCCCCAGAGCCAGCTGTGAGAGCCTTCTCACCCGTGACATCGGTAAGAGAAGCTCATGTGTTCATACTAGAGAGCATGTTAGACTCCCCAAGGCCACTCTGAAACTCCTACTTTACAGATGAACAAAACGGCTCTCCAAGCAAAGTCCCTGAGCTGTGGTCTTCTTGCTCATGGACCCCGAGACACATTAACACCACAGCTCTCCCTTAGAGAGGACAGACAGATGTGGTCTCTCCGCATTCCTCCTGGGCAGGCTCAGACACTGAGGAGACACAGTGCACAGTGCACTATCTCCCAAACAGCGCTGAGGAAAAGGACCAGCCCCGCCCCAGGCTCTGATACAAGCGACCTGGGGGGAGGCCCAGACTCTCCATCTCCCAGAAGCTTCCCAGGTGGTTCTGAAAAAGCCACGCCACAGACTGCACCTGGAGAAACCTGATCATGAACTCAGAATCACCGTCAGTCTGGCAATTTGTATTAACATCAACAGCCTTAAAAAGTCCACACCCTTTGACACAATAACACCACTTCCAGGAATTTACCCTGAGAAATGAAGATCTGCGCATAAGAAGATGCAGTGCTGCAGCATTATTAATATAGAAAAATGAGAAATCTCTAGATCTCCAGTCGAGGCGAGCTGGCAGCATAAATCCTGACAGGGCAATACTACGCACCCACTATGACCCCTTGGCCAGGCACAGTGGTCCACGCCTGTAATCCTAGCATTCTGGGAGGCCCAGGCAGGAGGATTGCTTGAGCTCAGGAGTTCGGGACCAGCCTGAGTAAGAGCAAGACCTCCTCTCTACTAAAAATAGAAAAACTAGCTGGGTGTCATGGCACATTCCTACAGCCCCAGCTACTCAAGAGGCTGAGGCAGGAGGATCACTTGAGCCCAGGAGTTCAAGGTTGCAGTGAGCTACAATGATGCCACTGCACTCAACCCAGAGTGACAGTGCAAGACTCTGTCTCAAAAAAAAATCTTTTTTTTCACTCTTGGGGGAGAAAAGCTTTACAGTGGTTATCTCTGGTTAGTAAGATTACCTGCAACTCATTTTCCTTTAGATTACCTGCACTTTCTAAAGTCTCTACAGTAAACATGGATAATCATGTAATTTTTTTAAACCAAGCAATACAGGTTGAGCATTCCTAATTCAAAAATCCAAAATACTCCAAAATCTGAAACTTTTTAAGCACCAACATGAGAGAGTAATGCCTCTGCTTTCTGGTGGTTCAATGCACACAAACTTTGTTTCATGTAAAAAAAATTTTTTAAAATATTGGATAAAATCACCCTCAGGCTATGTGTACAAGGTGTATACGGAACATAAATGAATTTGCACCTATAGTCTCAGCTACTCGTGAGGCTAAGGCGGGAGGATGGCCTGGGCACAGGAGTTGGAGGCTGCAGTGCGCCAGGACGTGTCTGTGAATAGCAGCTGCACTCTAGCCTGCGCAACAGAGTGAGACCTCAAAGTTGCTCTTGATCCAGATTTTACCTTCCTGAAGATTAAATCTCCTGTCTCCCTGTCTTACATGGTTTGCATTGCAAAGCATCATAAGCTCAATAACCACACAGAACTGAGGTTACTTTTCTAGAGCACTCATACTTTTCCACTACGGCCAAGAGGAGAATGTACATTTTTGCAAGCATTGCTGATGCATATTCACAAAGTCATGTTTAAATCAAATGCTTGTTCACTTCTTGCTCCCACAACCACCTAGATGATTATTAAAAACACCCGTTTCCTTACTGTGTCAACTGTCCCATCAACCACAATTGCCCCTCCCCACTGGGACACTTTTATGGCCCTGGAATAGCACGGGTAACCATGAGGCCATTTCTGAGTGAACAGTCTGCCTGAAGGTGCCGGCTCAGCCAAGACACACAGATGCCACAGCACTTCACAGATGGAGCACAGCCCGGGCCCTTCCCCCTAAGACAGCATCAAGACAGTAAAGCAATGTATTTCTTTCCTCCTCCTTCTCATGCTTTATTTATTTCCTTTTATTCCCATTTCCCTTCCCTCACCCACAGGCCACCATTCTCTTGTGTTTATCTTCTTTGTGTTCTTGCAAAACGGTATTGTTTTGAATTAGCAATTTACATAATAGCACTGTGCTATCCATGCTCTATTTCTTACATTTTCAATGAGCACCATGCATTACGAGGCCTCACGTTCCCTGCCATGTGTGCGTCTGATCAGTCGCTTGGAACTGCTGCGGCAGACTGCAGGGTCATCCCCACCCACTGCACCCATGTGCTCTCCAGGGAGGGACGCCTAGCCACTCCCCTCACCACCACACACAGCATCGGCAGGGGAGGGGAACCTGTGGCCTTCTAGGTCCTTAAGTGCAGCCTTTTGACTGAATCCAAATTTTACAGAACAAATCCTTTTATTAAAAGGGGAGCGCAGCAGAGAAATATGAAGTTTTTCTTGCTTCCTTTGGTGCTTAAAAAAGCACAATCTTTGGGGAGGGAGGGAAGCGATAAAGAAAAAATACATAAGAATAAAATAAAATAAAACAATCTTGAAATGAGAAGGCCACAGGTTCCTTACGCCTGCCAGGCAGACCTCGCCTTAGGGACCTGCGTGAGAACTTGAGGGATTGACATACAGGAGAGCGGCTGCTGGGCCGGGGCTCTGCAGGGCTCCTACCAGAGGCCCCAGGATGGCCTGCTCTGGCAGGGGCGTGAGTTCCCACAGCCGCACGCCCACCCTCAATAGACGTTATCCAGCTTTCTAGTGTCCACCAGTCCAAGAGGTGGCATGGGATGGAGCTCAAGGTGGTGTTCCAGTGCGGATTCGTACCAAACCTGCCTGGACCGTGCCTGACCCAGGAGCAGCAAGAAAAGCGTTTGCACAGTAAGTGTCGGTGGTGTGAAACGGAAACGACTGCTCCTTGGTAAGTCTCTGCTGTGACATACCCTGTCACAAACTGCTAGAGCACAAACATCACCACTGGCCTGCAATGATCCCACCTGATCCCGCCTGCTCTCCCCATCTGATATTCCTCCCGAGGTTGTCAACTGTTTGGGGAGGGGGGATGGCAGCAGCACAGAGCTCCACCTTTTTATTTGCAATCACATGGTCTTACTACCAATGTCCATCACATGTAGCTCATGCCACACCACTCACCATGTGATCTGACGACTCTGAGGCAGTCTATACCTGTTCAATGAGTCCCAGCAAGGTCAACTTGCTCTAAAGGTTGCTGAACACTTACTCTCAATCTCTGTGCTTGCTTCATCACAGGCCAGGAACCAGGAGTTTGCAGACCAGCACTAGTCTGTAGACCACATCTTGAGTGTGAGATAGAGAAGGAGGAGACAAACCAACCAACCTGCCCCGGAAGTTGCTGGAGAGATCGAATGAGAAAAGAAACCCAAAAGAGACAAAGCATCATGCAATACAAATGCCTACCACCTGCATAGCACACACCCCCTACATGCACATGACTACGTACCTGCAACACCCACCCACCTTTCACATCAGCAATGGAAGGGAGGTGGTGTCATGGATCCCATCTGAGAGGCGAGGACACCAAGGCCTGGCGAAGTTACATGAAGTGATCATGGGGACAGCTGGAAAGCAGTGGTCCCCTCAGCTAACTCTCCCCTCAACCTCCCTTCTCCCCCTCAAAGAGAAGGCCACCATGTGAAAACACCTCTCAAACTCCCCAGAGGACTCACAGACTCTGACTTCCACACATCCCAGATGTAATTCTCAGACTTGAAGCTTAGCTGGCTTTCCAATCCATGCAGTAACTCACAGCCAGCCAGACACCTCGGGGGATCCTGGGAAAGCCAGTGAGTCTATGTCCCTCACCTGCCACCTGTGGCCACAGGGTCCTCCCTCACACATCACAGACCATCCTCACTTCCCTTGCCAACTTGGCCCATTCCTCTCTCCAGCCCCAGCTCCAGCAGCCTCACAAGGAGGTAACAGCCTGGGGAGAATGACAGGAAGGGGTGGCCAGAGAGGCTGGTAAGCCTCGCCTTGTTTTCCCAGGGCCTGCTGAGCGAATGCGCCCATCAGAAGCCCCGAATTCCTATACAGACCCACCAGCCACAGAGCGGATTCTCTCCCAAGGCTTGCTCTGCGCACTCCCCTCCAGCCCCGCCAGGCCTGCCTCCCTCCTGGCAGCCACCTCCCGCGCCCAGCACGCTGTACACTCGTTCCCTAGGCGCCATAAGTCCTAACAGCCTTGCGATCTCTATTGCCAGATACCTTGTCTATATTGCTAGATGCCTGTCTGTTCCTTCAAGTTACTGAGTTAGGGTTTTCTAGTGAGACAATGAACTTCTAGCAGGGGAGGAGGAACCATCTTCTTTGTTGTCCTTCTGAGAATCTTTCAGATTTTTACACACAAGAACACTTTCCATGTGCTATGAACCACAAAATGGAAGGTGAGAAGCAGGAAGTCAAAAGCTATGCCAACCCCAAAACTATTTGGGGGTACATCTATTATGCATCAATTTATTTTTTTTTTTTATTTTATTTTTTTGAGACAGAGTCTCGCTCTGTTGCCCGGGCTAGAGTGAGTGCCATGGCGTCAGCCTAGCTCACAGCAACCTCAAACTCCTGGGCTCAAGCAATCCTCCTGCCTCAGCCTCCTGAGTAGCTGGGACTACAGGCATGAGCCACCATGCCCGGCTAATTTTTTCAGTATATTTTTAGTTGGCCTATTAATTTCTTTCTATTTATAGTAGAGACGGGG
>CAUYRT010033940.1:0-13624 GCA_963574885.1 Lepilemur ruficaudatus
TATGGAAGTTCAGAAACAGGAGAAATCAATTCTGGATGGGAAGGCATAGGGAGAAAGGAAGGAAACCTACCTTACTGGGAGCTAACCATATGCTGGACACTCTCTCATATGCTTCCATTTTGTTCTATGTAGTGGCCATTGTTAATTATTCCTGCCTATTCTTTTTAAAAGATGAAAATGCGTGTAAATGTGGAGAGATAGGAACACTCCTACACTGCTGGTGGGACTGCAAACTAGTGCAACCTCTATGGAAAGCAATATGGAGATACCTTAAAGCGATACCAAGTAGATCTACCATTTGATCTAGCAATCCCATTACTGGGCATCTACCCAAAAGAACAAAGGACACTCTATAAAAAAGACATCTGCACTTGAATGTTTATAGCAGCACAATTCACAATTGCAAAGATGTGGAAACAACCCAAGTGCCCATCAATACATGAGTCAATTAATAAAATGTGGTATATGTATATCGTGGAGTACTATTCAGCTATAAGAAACAATGGTGATATAGCACCTCTTGTATTGTCCTGGATAGAGCTGGAACGCATTCTACTAAGTGAAGTATCCCAAGAATGGAAAAGCAAGCACCACGTGTACTCACCATCAAATTGGTATCACTGACCAACACCTAAGTGGACATATAGGAACAACATTTATCGGGTGTTGGGTAGACGGGAGGGAGGGAGAAGGGGATGGGTATATACATACATAATGAGTGTGATGCGCACCGTCTGGGGGATGGTCATGCTTGATGATCTGACTGGAGACGGGAGGGGGGAAAGGCAATATACATAACCTTAACATTTGCACCCCCATAATATGCTGAAATTTTTTTAAAAAAGAACTGGAACAAGACAAGAATGCCCACAGTCACCACTTCTATTCAACACAGCACTGGGAGTCCTAGCCAGAGCAATTGGGCAAGAGAAGGAAATTAAGGATATCCAAATGAGAAAAGAGGAGATTAAACTGGCACTCTTTGCTGATGATATGATCTTATATTCAGAAAACCCCAAATATTCTGCCAAGCGACTACTAGAATTGATACATAAATTCAGCAAAGTCTCAGGCTACAAAATCAATTTACACAAATCACTAGCATTCCTATATACCACCAACAGTCAAGCTGAGAGTCAAATCAAAGACTCATTACTTTTCACAATGGCTGTAAGGACAATAAAATACCTAGGAATATATATACCCAAGGAAGTGAAAGATCTCTACAAAGAGAATTATGAATCACTGAGAGAGGACATTGCAAATGATGTAAACAAATGGAAAAACATATTATGCTTATGGATCAGCAGAATCAACATTGTTAAAATGTCCATACTACCCAGAGTGATTTACAGATTCAATGCAGTCCTCATCAAAATACCAACATCATTTTTTGCAGATCTAGAAAATACAATTCTACATTTTGTTTGAAACCAGAAAAGAGCCTGAATAGCTAAAGCAACCTTAAGCAAAAGGAACAAATCTGGAGGTATCACTTTGCCAGACTACAAGGCTATAGTAACCAAAACAATACAGCACTTGCACAAAAATAGAGACATAGACCAACAGAACAGAACAGAGATCCCAGATATGAAACCATCCACGTATTACCATCTGATTTTTTCACAAAGTAGACATCAGCATACACTGGGAAAAAGAATCCCTATTCAATAAATGGTGCTGGGAAAATTGGATATCCACATATAGAAGATTGAAACAGAATCCATATCTCTCATCATTCACAAAAATTAATTCAAGATGGATAACAGACTTAAATCTAAGAAAATAGTTGTTGAGTGAATGTTTATGCAAAGACAAGTGAGTATATACCATACACATTTACATATAGAGTAAAAATAATGTGCAATGTATGATATTCTTTGAAATAAATTTGTCCCTGATAGTGACAGAGCAGATGGACTTACTTAAAAGATGATAGTCCACATGGAGACAAAATTGTGATTATTTTTGCCATCCTTGTTTGAGTGACAGATGATAGTAAGGTAAGTTTACATTTCCCTTTGTGTTGCATATATAGAGAGTAAAATCTGTAATTTTAAAAACTTGAACACATTTAGGTCCATTTCAGTGAATAATTAAAATTTCTGTTTGATCATCAGTTGTTTCTGAACATATATTAATGATAAAAGTTGATAATTTGTCCCAAATATTATGGTACAGTTGATTTGGCTTCATACTAATGATGAATTAGAGGGGGAATTTTTTTGGTGAGTGATCATCTAATTTCAAGATGAAATATTCATGTATAATCAGAGAAATAGTATGTCTATGTATATGATGTGTGAGGAAAGAGCCCAAGTTATGGAATTAGAAGATCTGTGGTTTTTAGATATGACTTCAACTAGTATGCACTGAGATTTGAGTGTTACCATCATGTTGACATGAATTTAAAAATGAAAATATAATTTTATCATATGTTAATTATTTTCGTTCTTTTCAATGTTATTATTTAAATTGTTTATTACTGCAAAGATATACACTTATTTGAACATGCAAGAAAATACACATCAATGACAGATTTTAAAATAAAAATATGGAGAAGAAAGTAAAACAGAAGGTATCCTATGGCTTTTCCCTGATGCAGTATTCTTCTAATACGTGCATTGAACATATTATTCCATATGGTCCATTCCACAAATGGCTATCATTTGTAAACATGCCAATGTTGTGTGTTTCATTTTCCCTATGAGAGAAATGAGTATTACTGGGTAATAACCACATATTTAAAACATGTGCAGATTCCATTCGTATTTCTTGAACAAATAGGATAATAAGAGCAGTTCCTTCCAGGTCAATTACAGACAGTTTTCAAATACTAGTTGTGCTATCAACAAGTCATTTTATTTTTCCATTCATAATATGATTATACATTTTATATTTTCTTTTAAACTTCATTGTACTTTTAGTGCTTCTTTTTACCTGCTTTGATCTCTGCTCAATATAGTCCATATATAATTCATAAATCTGCACCATTGAAAAATATATTAATTTATAATAAAGGATACAAAGGAAATTATTGTGTATACATAACTGATAGATAAGTGTATCAATTAGATGCATAGCAAAACACTTCAAAATGTAGTTGTTTTGTGAAACAGTGACTTATTATTTATTAAGAGTTATGGATGGACAGGCAGTTCTTGTCTGTGCCAGCTATGTGAGAGCTGATTGTCTAAGATAGCTGTGGTCCATGTCTTTGTCCTTATTTGGGATGAATCGAACAACTGGAATGGCTATCCTTCTCTCTTCATGCGATCTTTCATGCTTTCTTGCCAGGTGATTTCTTATCCTCATTTTGTGCCATGTTCTTAAGTATCTCACTGACCAAAGAAAGCCCTATGAGCAACTTCAGATTTAAGAGGCAGAGAGATAGATACTTCTCTTGATAGGAGAAGGGGTATTAATAAAATCACATTTCTAGCTGATGTATGTACAAGCATGGGAGGAATTTTGGGCATTTTTTTTCAATTTACCAATAGGTGCCCCCTGAACATAAATCAGTTTCATTTCTCACGCTATTGGATGATGGAATCTATCCTTTAGATCCTCCTTTAATGGCAAAAGCAATCTTTCCCTTAGCTGCAAGCAAGTTTCCTGTGAAAAGCTCGAAGGTTAAACCCTCGCTAGAAATTGTCTTCATACTTAGGGAGTAGCCTCCTAAAACATATCATTTTGTGAAGGCTGCACACAATTATCTGTTGGTGCTGGTTATAAAGGCTTGGCCTATTGTCATGGTCTGGGTCTCTCTAATGAAAAGAAATGGACCTTCAAATTTTTTCTCTGCCCAAAGAGGCTTCCACTACTCCCTCAAAGATTTGTTTCTGAGAGCTTTTCACCAATAAACACTATACCAAAAACTTCTCAGAGTATCTTTTTCTGAAGGCAATTTAAGTCATCTCCTCATAAAAACATCTTCACTCTAGTCCTGGGAACCTCCAAATTATTTTCCAATTAGAACTTTCATGAACTGCATCAGAAGTTCATGGCTGTAGGTTCTCAAGTGCATTATCTCTTGATCCAAGGCAGTAAATGAAAAAGACAAGTTATTTGCCCCAATACACACAACAAGACATAGGATAATCACAGTAGACACTTTTGTTCAAAATGGTGTAGAACATGAAGCAATTATAAAACCCAGTTGGGTATATGACCTGCTTTCTGGAAATTGTTTTCTAATTTATTGTTCTCTTTGGTTTTTGTTTTATCTTCTGATGTAAACTTGATTCTGTCCACTGTGATGACCTTTCCTTTTTATATGAAGAGACCATAATTGAAGTGGGTAATATTCCATCCACTTTCTTTCTGTAGAAATATGATCCCATTTTGCAGTTTATACAATCGCAATACAATTTAATTCAATTCATTGTTACATACACCAATACAATTTTCTTAAAGACTTATTGAGATTTCTATAAAGCTTATTTGGGTTAAATCCCTGTTTCAAAAGTTACATCCAAAAATTTTTATGAAACAAGAGTTCTCTCTAGCTTAGACCGCATGTCTAATTACTATAGGGCAATTCGTTTAATATTCTAAAAATTTTTTTGTGTAGCTCAGCTTGTCTACTCTGCACCTTCTAAAATCTTTTAGAGGTCTTAACAAAATGTTACAATCCCATAGTTAGTTGTATTTTGAGTTTTTTTTTTTTTTTAAATCTTGCTTGCTAGAAAGATTGAAGATAAAAATTATATGTCGCAAATCCTGAGCCATATATATTTCATATAAATTCTGCTTTTGAACCAAACCATTCTTTCTTTAGCTCAATTCTCTCTTGCAGTACCTTATGACACCTAACCAGGAAAAGCCAGGTGATACTTATGACAGATGCAAGTTCCTTAAGTACATGTTCTATCTTTTATAATACTGCAAGCAGCATTTTGCCATATGTTTTATTATTACTTAATCAAGTTGTTATTTTTCCTAGATTATTCTTTTATTTCCTCACTTTTTCAGTTTCAATTAACATTTAGATTGCCATTTTTCTAGTATTTTCTAATAGATTTTTGTCATTTTTCCAGTATGCACCTAGTTATTGGTATCAAAACCAATATGACACAACATAGGTTTTATTTAAGGGGACATCCCACTTGTAGACGTCAATTTATATACCAGTATTTTTGGTAAAATAAGCAACATAAAATATATATTAGCTTAAAACAATAATGTTTATTATTTCTCATGAGGCTATGGCTATCTTAGTAATTCTTATGCTCTTGGCCATCTAGTCACAAGCTGATGATATAGCATGGATTCAATTATTTGTCTCAGATAGAATACCTGAAAATGGTCTTATTCTCCATGTGGGTTTTAGAAGGAAGTTCCTGGCTTATTCATATGGTGACCAGAATTTCCAGCAGCCAGAGATGGCAAGTCATAGTGTAAAACCATGTTTCAGGACTCCATTTTTGTCATATCTGCTAACAGTCCATTGGCCTATGAAAATTACATGGCGAATCCTGAATTCAAGGGGTGGAGAGATAGACTCCAGATCCTGAAGGAAGAAGAGGCAAGCTCACATTGCAAAGTTATAGGTAGGCAGGAATGGAAGAAACTTTTGGCCACCTTTTTTCACATTTACCATAATATTATGATACAAGAAAAAAATTTGCACTCAGTAATGTTATATTCTATATTCCTAATAACAACATACCCATTTATTGATCAAAGGCTATCTTCTCACTTTACAAGCAGAAAACATGAAGTGCTTCCCAAGCACTTTTTATATTAGGAGCTAGAGTCATATTCTGCATGAGCAAATTTAATTCATAATTTAATTCTGAATATCCTTTAATTTTGTATTCCTTCTTTCTTTTAATGGCTTCATAATCCTTCAAGTCATTTAGGCTTGAAACCTTCACATTATCATTGTCATTTCATTTTCATTCAAGCAGTCAGTTCCTAAATAATGTTGACTCTAGCTCTATAATATTCCTTTCAGTAAACTTTTTCTTTCTTTTTGTTCCAAGTGAAAATGCTATTAAGGACCTTATTATCTCAATGCCCAAACTAACAGCAGATTGGCTGTTTTTTCTTAAATCTCTCCTTCAGAAAGTGACATAAAGATCTTTCTAAAGAAAAACTATTCGGAGACATAGTGGAAAATATCCACAGCAACATTTAATGACTCGGCAAATGTTCTGCAGCTTCACTTTGACATGCCAGATCACTATAGACCTGACACAATGTCTATTTATTTATTTGTTATTTATTTATTTGCCTTGATCTGTATACTTTGGCTAAATATATTATGGTGACTTCCTGCACTTTCCCTAGGCTCCCACACAATTTTTTCTATTCCCATTTCTTTTCTTCCAGTCTACAATACTCTATATTAACTTTATTTTTCCAAAAGGGAAAATCTATTTCAGTCCTCAAAAAATAAATCAAATAAGTTTCTATAAATTGACCTTTTCAGACTTTTAAAATCTCATTATTATAAGTCCCACCATCATCATACTGGCATCACCAACAGATGGAAATTACTATTCCCTCTGAACTTAAAGAGCTATTTAGGATCTTTCTTGCAGTATTAGAATTCTCAAACTAATCATAAAAATATGTGTTTACATGTCTGGTTGTTCCATGAGAATAGAAATAATGTCTAACATCCATACCATATCTGAAAATATCTTGTGCAATGCTGTTAAGGATGAACCTAACAAATAATGGCAAGACAGAATCTTTTTATCTATAGAACATTAGATTTTGAAATAAGTACAATGAACTTCATAAAGTAATAAAATCATTTTATGTTTAATTTCTACTGCATTTATCCAAGTTTATCATTTAGTGCTTCTTTCTTCAATTATGTTAATATATGTTTAAGTGACTATATGCTCGAAAAACTGTTACTCCTCCAATTCATCCTGCTTTTCCAAGTAATGGCTCCCACATATTATCATTAAAAAACTTTCAACATCACCTTCCAAATAAGGCAAATTTTTAAACATGACATTAAACACACTTATTGATTCTATGTACTAAATAATTAATCTCTGTTGTATTTGCTATGCTACCAAGAAAACATTACATTTTTTTGCCTTATTCCTCATATGACATACTTCCCAGAGCATTGCTCTCTGAAATTTGACTTTATTATAAAACTGTACATAGTACATGGTATAATTTTGAAACATGAACTTATTAGGGTTACGACCTTTTTATGATCTATTATATTCTTCTATCATAGTACATGATGTTTGTGTCACAAATATTATTATAAAAAATAAATAAAAGAATAAATGAGAAAAAAATTAAATTCATATTTGACATTCATCTTGTTGATTCTGGACTATTGTTACTGTGCATAAAAATTCATTTTGACTCTGCTACTGTTATTCTCTGCTCTCACCTTATATTATCAATAAATATGAACAACATAACGTCTATGTTTCATAAAAGTATTTTATTAAAATATGTATGGCAGAAGCAAGGAGGATTCTTTGCCACAATAAAAAAAATCAATGAACCAAAATAACTATAGCGGAATCAGTTGCTTTGTCTGTCCAAAATTCCTATATTCTTTCTAGTAACTACCCCACCTTTGGTTTTAGAAAATTATCAGCATATCTCTCTAAATTATTACTTCTGCTCCAGTGTCTCTCTCATATTTTTCTATGACTTTAATTTTATGTATATTAAATCCATTTATTGTGCATCATGTGTCTTTTATACTCTTTTTCTTTTTCTTTATTTTCCATCCATTTTGTTCTCTGCCTCAGACTTGAAATTTTTACTTACCTGGCATCTGGTTCATGAATCCTCTTTTATATTCTGAGCAATCTCATGTCCAGTCTACTGTGTTCTTAATAGCCACTGCTCTGTTTCAGTTCTAGAATTTGTTTTTGATTCTTTTTTATTGTTACTGTCCCATGGTAAAATTTCTCATTCATTATTCACTTTTGAGAACATAGCATTCCTATTTATATTTAAATCCATGTGTGATAACTCTAGTATATTATACATATTAGATTCTGTTCCTAGTGTCCATTTTTCTTTTTATTTTTTTTTCCTCATAATCTTCTTTATTGTATGCCTAGATATTTACGTTTTAATACGTTAAGTCAGGCGCAGTGACTCATGCCTGTAATCCTAGCATTCTGGGAGGCTGAAGTGGGAGGATTGCTTGAGTCCGGGAGTTCAAGACTCCATCTCTACAAAACAGAAAATTTAGCTGGGTGTAGTAGCATGTGCCTGTACTACCAGCTACTCAAGAGGCTGAGGCAGTGGGACAGGTTGAGCCCAGAAGTGTGGGATTGTAGTAACCTATGATGACACCGCTGAAGTCTAGTCCAGGCAACAGAGCAAGACCCTGTCTCCAATAAATAAATAAAACGCTATATTATTGTATGACTCAGGGTTCTCCAGAGCAACAGATACTAGACACACACACACATACACACACAGAGAGATAGATAGATAGATAGAGAGAATTTAATGAATTAGCTCATGTAATTATGGAAATTCACAACTCTGAGCCCTGTGAGATAAGCCTGCAGGCTGAAAATTCAGGTAAGAGTTAATCTTTCAGTCTTATTATAATATTATAGTTTCTTCTCCAGGAAAACTGAGTTTTTGCTCTTAAGACTTTAAGTGATTGGCTGAGGTTCCTACACATTATTGAGGATAAATTGCTTAACTTAAAGTCAACTAATTATAAATGTTAATCACATCTAAAAAAAAAATACCTTCACAGTTTTATGTAGACAAATGTTTGCCCAAACAAATGAACACCATAGTCTAGCCACATTGGTACATAAAGTTAACCATTACAATTATGTATGAAAAATTATAAAGTCTTTCAATGATGCTCTTACCCCCCCCCAAAAAAAAATAACAATATTCTTTAATATTAACCAAATCTGAGAGCAGATCACATTAATGCTGACCTGAGCCATGGTAGTAATCTTTGGGCGATTCTCTGATTCGCTCTAGTTTGATTCCTTGGTATGCCTACCCTTGTAAGGTAGAGGAGTAGCAGATATTAATATTGGTTGTATAATTTAGTTTTTCCTTGGCAAGCACTGAACTCCAATTTTTATTTCCTCAGTACTGTGAAAATGACAGACAAGAAAAGCCTTGTCTTTCTTTCAGATTTCTTCTTCCTGACTTTTAACATCTTAACAAAATATGTTTGCAAATAGCTCAAGGGGAAAACTGAATAATTACTCTGCTTATTTCTTTGTGCCTCCATTTGCATTGGATCCTTCAACCCACCAACTGCCAACTACCTTGGTAGTTACAAATACCTAAATTGTGTCTTCTCATCCCAGTGAAGATTGATGCAATCTCTGCTGACTTCCTTGCCTGGGAAATTTGCAGCCCATATTCTCAGCCTCTTATTTTATTTCAAGAATAGTCAAATCCTAAAAAAAAAAAAAAAGAAAGAAAGAAAGAAAAGAAAACTAGTACAGCAGAATATTGACTCATTCCTTTTTGGCTCATTTCTGTCTTGGATATTGGATCATCAAGTCTTCATTGCCACAGGAGCTTTAAAGTAAACTCATGATTTGATGCCCTTCTCATTATTCTTATCTGGCTTTTCTATAAGCTCTATATAAGACTTTGGTTTATCCTAATTACTCCATCATAGCTAAAATTGGAAAATTCTGTAAGGCTTTTTGTCACCCAAATTAAAATCAGAGACTATTTCAAGAAGAAGTAAATGGTAAATAGTTCCAATTGAAGCTGGAATATTAACAAGTTGATGAAAAAGTGTCCTTTAAAATAAAGTGTAACGGCGGTCATTGTCTTCAGCAAAAATTGATCTTGAGTGTGGAGTCTTGTGGGCCAAAGCCATGTTAATTGTGCTGTTGGATATTAAACATCGACTCTGATAATGTATGGAATGTGTAATGCATTCCAGTGACTGAAAGCGTGTGCAGAGGAGGCTGGCTATTGTGGAAATAAGTACTTAAGTAGTATCTCCTGCCTTTGTTTTTTTCATTCATTTCCCCCCTAGGGCTTAATGACTGATTACATCTAATAAATGAGTTTGGAAGGAAAAATAACCATGGGCTAATAAATATACAGTGAATGTCAGCTGACTGCAGTAGTTGTCAGTCTGTGTTGTGTATACATGCAACCTGGCTTTGATAACTGAAAATGTGAAATGATGTGGGCCTTAGAATCAATACGATAAGTTTTGTATGTCAGTTTCCTCAACCTGAGCTTCATTAGGAATCAAGATCTTCTATCCTGCTTACTCTTTGGTCTTATTTCTCAATTTGTTCAAACTCGAATAAAGACAAATGCTGCTATTTATTTCTCTTCGTCCAAATCCCAATAGCTATGTTAAGAATTGTATCCTGACAACTAAGTATAGGAAAAAAAGCCACAGTATCATTTTATGCTGTGAGCCAATAAGATCAAATTGTCTCTGAAAGTTCGTTTTGTCTTGGAGCAAAAAAGAAAACGAAAATTAAAAAAAAAAAAAGAGTGATATAGCTTGTATCCCCGTATCCCCATTAGGGTAATTGTTTCTTGATCTAAATGCACTACATTCATTTGGGAGATAAATTGGACTATGTTAAATTAAGTTGATTAGGAGTTACAGAAGGGAAGCAGTAGGCTGTATATTGCTTAAGACTTTTGTTTGTAAAGCATGAAAACTACTTGAAATAATAAAACATGGCAATTTAAAATATTAAGATATAGGTTACAGACCATTGCCCTTTCCTGATTCAGAGTTTTGAAATTTAGCAAAAGCACTAGTTCATAAATCCCATAATTAATTCAAGCAGTCTGACTTGTTTTGGGCAAGGAACATATTTTATAGACACTGTTTTATTCTTTTACTAAAGAAACCACTTACATTTATCACATTACTGCAGGACCTGCTCTCCTCTTTAAAGAATTCACATTTAGCCTTTTTTACCCAGAAACCATATTATTCCTACCTCAGGGATACATTGCTTAGATTATATGAATGCTTTCTATAAATTTCACCTATAATGGCAATATTGTCTAAATAACAACAAATGCCAAAAGCACTTTGTAGCTCATGTTCAGTGTTGCTTGGCTAGATTCCTCAGGCTGTTGCTACCACACTACTGTAATCTATTCAGCCAGAATGATCTTTTTGAATTTACAAGCCATCAAGGAACATGAATCATACTAAACTCCGGCATATGCTACATTTCTAAATGTGCTAGTCTTTGATCTTTTCTTGACTCTAAGGCAGTCAGCACTTACCAACATGGCATTTTTTACCTATACCTTTCTTTCTGAAAATGCTGATTTAGTTGAATATCTGCCAAGGTCTCTTCCCTCTCTCATTCATCATCTTCTTGGAATCCCTACCCATATAGTATGTAGAAAGATGTCTTCTGTTATAAAAATGGCACAGAGTTAAAAAAGATATAATTATTTCTCTGAATTTGTGTCTGTTACAGATTCAATAATATTTTGACTAACATGTCTTCCATACAGTGATTGTTTACTAAATATTCATAGAATGATTGAAGAAATGGTTCATCTTCAATAAAATATAAGATGACCACAGTGTGTTTTGCCTATTGATCATACCAAGATGTGGAAAGGACATCAAGAAATTGATAGATGATGAGAAAACACATATTACGATGTGAAAACAATAAAATTTCATAACATATTTTTGTAAAAACTCACTAAAATAAGATGTATATATTACATTCTATATTGCTATGTTTGAACATCTCTTTCAGTTTCATGTTTCTGTGAATTTAAGGTCTGATTTTGAGAAATTTTTAAATTTGAGAATTTGTTTCTTATCTCAACAATAAGTTTATCCTTTAAATTTATATATGGTTTACATTTGGGATACAATTTGTGCTTCTGAAGACATCCATGGGAGCAACAAGTTATCTTGTCTTTAAATTAGTTGAAATAAATGATCTGTAAATTCACAGAAAAAAAAAACACTACAAATATGCATTTGAAAAGACTATTGTTTTCACCTCTCTATATACTAAAAACAAGCTTCACATTTCTCATGTATATTCTCACACAGAATGAGTTGCAGGGCATCCATTAGATATCAGCTTTTAATTAATATGAAAGAACAGTAGACCCTGAAACTTATGGCCAATAAAAATACCCTATTAAATAGTGAGAAAGTATAAGATGGGTAGCTATCTATAATCTGGGAGAAGGAGAGTTCAGTCAATCAAAGATTTTATTACATTTAACCTATTTTGAGTTTCCTCAAAGTTGTCTTAGGACCTCTGATGAAAATTAGAAAAATAGAAACTAAAAATGTAATGATTCAGCACAAAACTTTAGCAATTCAGGGGAGACTCACATGTGCATAGATTGAAAGATCTTTAACTCTGAAACAGGACTTTCTTTTTCATTTGGCATTGGTAGCTCTTCCATCTCACACTCTTGTGGTAAGCCTGTCCAATGAAGGACACTTTGCCCTGAGCAATGAGTGTTTTCTTCCTCCGTCAGAAAGCATTTTTCAATCCACTCTTTGAATTAATCAAGAAAAATGCATCACTAGTTTATTATTCAGAAGGCACTATTGATGGTTAGGTAAGAGCCTTTCATTACTCTAAAAGCAATATTTGTTGTTCATTATTGTGGTTTCTTTATTCAAGGAATTTTACTCCCATTGCCTCTATGAATACTTGTTACTAAATCTGTTGCCTGGGCACTTCATTTGCTTATGATCCTTTGCATCACTAATAATGCAGCCTTTCTAAGCCTGTGTATCACTAAATTGCATTTATTTTTCTTTCTGAATAAAAAACAAAAATATGGTGTTTTATATTTCTCATCATGTATTGCTTTTTCATGCTTGCTTTAAATATATATTAATGAAATTACATTTTTCAAAATCTTATTCCCCTTAAAGATAAAGAAATGAATCTGTGAAACTATGTAGCACTTAGAAACCTTAGATGTAAAGAATTAAATGCCATAAAGATAATCATTAGATGCAGTTTCAGGGAAAAAATAACTTCAATTCCAAAATATCATTGCTATTAAATTCATTATTGGGTTTAAGTCTGATGCATAAGATATTCTCTGGAGTGGCATTCCTGGATGAACAGTAATGCATGTTTAATTTTCAAAAATAGAAATAAGCTTTCTAAAAGGATTGTACTAATTTTCACATCCACGCTCAGTGTATGAAAATAATGTTTACTTTTACATGCCCATCTATTATTAAATTTTGTTAATAAATTACCTCTTATAAACTACTGCATAAGCAGTTACAACAATATATTAATTTGAATATATTATATTTAATCATTAGTGACATTAACAACATGTTTGGATGTTTGTCTTTATCTTTTGTCATTGCTTAGTCATATTCTATTTTTATACTTTTTATTAATTGTAGAAACTCTAGGAATGCAAACCTCTTATGATAAGTATTGCAGATATCTTCTCTGAATCATGTATTTGTAAATACTCTATAGTGTCTTCAAATACACACAGACACACACAAATTTATATAATATAATAAAACCTATCAATTTTTTTTTTTTTTTTTTTTGAGACAGAGTCTCACTCTGTTGCCCGGGCTGTAGAGTGCCATGGCATCAGCCTAGCTCACAGCAACCTCAAACTCCTGGGCTCAAGCAATCCTTCTGCCTCAGCCTCCCGAGTAGCTGGG
>CAUYRT010033944.1:0-62069 GCA_963574885.1 Lepilemur ruficaudatus
TTAAAGAAAAACAATTGCATACGGTGAAGTTGAAGCAACACTATTAATAAACACAACTGACATTCTGAATCACTGAAAATATTACTCCACCTCTTAAGCCTCTGCTCCTTTGCCCTCTTCCCCAAAACAATTATAGTACACAGTATTTTGCATCTCTATTGTGTTCAAGAACAGAAATACCATAATAATCATGCCAGCTGAGAAAAAAAAATCCACACATGGAGTAAGAAAAAATATATTGGGTCTTTGTCCCTGATTCCTTGCACAGAGTTCCTAAAACCCTTGAAATTTTCTGACTGATAGGAGTGTCTTTTATAAATTCATGAATCCCAGACTGGGAATGGTGGCTCACACCTGTAATCCTAGCACTCTGGGAGGCCAAGGCGGGAGGATCCTTTGAGCTCAGGAGATCGAGACCAGCCTGAGCAAGGGCGAGACCCTATCTCTACTAAAGACAGAAAGAAATTAGCTGGACAACTAAAAATATACAGAAAAAATTGGCCGGGCATGGTGGCGCATGTCAGTAGTCCCAGCTACGTGGGAGGCTGAGGCAGAAGGATTGCTTGAGTCCAGGAGTCGGAGGTTGCTGTGAGCTAGGCTGACGCCATGGCACTCTAGCCGGGGCAACAGAGTGAGACTGTGTCTCGACAAAAAAAAAAAAAAAAAAAAAATAGTAAGTCTTGGCTTAATTTTGTTAGGAAAAAAAAATAAATCACAAATTATTCAAAGAAAAGTGTAAGAAAACAAAACAACCTCTTGGTTACAAGGAGCTTTTTTTTCCTACATATGTTTTGTAGTATACAAATCTTACTTCTCTAATCAACATAAGCTCTTTGTGATGCACACATAAATAGAAAGGATCAACACTTAATGAAAAAATCTTACTATGTCAGATATTTTACATAAATGACCTCTTGGTCCCTGCATCCCTCTTTAAGATAGGAATATCCAATTTTCTGATGGAAAATAAACAAATTACCTAACCAGATAGGTTAGGTAATTTAGGCTTAGGTAATTCTAAGATCATAAAAACAGTTAAATGGAAGAACTGAGATTCAAAACAAGTGATTCCAAAAGTCGATGATCTTTTCACTACATTGCAGTGCCACTGCCTCCCTGATGTAAACATTTGATGACTGACCCAACAGGCACTAAGCTCTTCTGAGGGTGACACTACTGGTGTTGCTGATATCTAATCAGCAGATAGATTTATATGAGTTTGTTTCTCCTGCTGAAAACCATATGAAATTAATGCTACTATCTTGAGAAAGAGTAGGCTTATTTCTCAGAGATAGAAAAATCTCAAATCTAGCCCAAAGGAAAAAATAGTCAGTATTGCAAAATTAGTCTATCTCAGGAACACAAGGGTTGTAACAAGACCAAAACAGAAATGAAGGTATTTACATGATACACTGTATCAATAAACCAAAGTCATATGATCAATAAATGTTAAGAATGCAATTGAGAAAATTTAACATTTTTTATCTGAGGGATCCTCCTCTATTGTATTCCCTTTCCCCCGAAGTAGTGAATTTCTGCCTGACAAAGATCACCTGATAAAAAAGGGGTGTGGCTGAGTAGAAAGTGGGTGTGGCTTGGGGGGTTAAGTGTGCCTGTAATAGCGGCACACTCAGTCATGGACTAGTTACCTAGACACTCAGCTTCCTCATATGTAAAATGGGAATAATGCTACCTACCTTACGAGGCTGTTGTATGAGAATTTTTTTAAATCATTTTTATTTAATAATTAAATTATAACCAATTATTAAATAAGTTATAAAATGTAAATAATCTATAGATACTAATATTTATAATAAAGATATAATTTTATAAGCTAATTTTTCCAAAGATGATTGTACTCAATTTTCCCCTTACTCAGTGGCTCCCATATCTGCAAATTTAATGTGAAGTTGGATAAAATTTTAAAACCCACAATTTTAGTTATATATGTTCTTAATTATAATAGTTATGTAATGTTATACAATATACTATGATTAAGAGGGAAAAAAAATCTAGAAGAAAATACCAAATGTTAACAGAATTTATTTCCAAAAGGCTGGCTCTAGGTTTTTTTTTTAATCTGTTTTAATTCTTACACATTTTCCAAATCTCTATACCATTGACATGTATTACTTTAATATATCTAAATCAGAAAAAAAAATTAAATTTGTTTTAAGGTTGAGTTACAGAAAAAAAAACTATAATGAGGAATAAGCCTTCATGCCAGATTCATTTCAAAGGATGACTTTCAGACATCTAACTGATCCACCTGAACTTTTTAGAAAAGGACCACAGTCACTCAAAATGTACGAATATTTGTTCAGACTTAGTGTGCAAAAAAAAAAAAATATTACAGAAGTTCAAAGGCAGCAGAAAGGAAGTGATCAGAAGATGACGAACACCATGATGTTCTATGACAAGGCCTAAGTACCTGAATGGATAGCTTGGGTATGCCAAGCTAATGAGTGAGAACAGGCAGGGTCAGAGGTGAGTGAAAGGGAATGAATGGAAGGGGACCTCACCTGGAGAGTGAAGAGAAGGCTGCAAAGAGCCAATGTGACATAAAACCTTATAAGTCTAAATTAGGAGGAAAAACATAGTAATGCTTTGCATGGGCAGGATTTGGCAATAGAAAGAACAGGAAGAAGAGGAGCATGGTACGGGGGAAGGAGGAGGAAGCCAATGTGCAGCAGCCAGCTCATTCTGTGACTTCAAAGGTGGAGGTGGAAACCGCACATGGCTCAGTACCAGAAAGTCACCCAGTGTGCCAATTTACATAAAGACAAGTTTGTATCATTAAGGGGACAGAACACGGAAGCATTCCACTGTTCTAGGGATTATACTAAGGAGCTGACTTTAAATCAAAACTTACATTTGGAAGAGAAGGTCAATATAACAGACTCATTTAAAAGGCTATGATGTAGAACAGAAGGGTACTATTAATGCAAACATATGCTGTTTGTTAGTGAGTGTGAATTAACACATGATTCAGGATAGTCAATTTTTTAAATATTGCCAAAAACTCAGCTCTCAAAGGGATCATACTATGCAAATGGGAATATGTTGACAATACAGTCATGGATCAAGAATACATTTCAATGTGATTACATTCTGGACTAAAGCAGATTAAACTAGTTCTCATTAGCACGCAGCTTCTCCGGTTTAAGTAGGACATGAAAATCAGCAGCAGTCCACACATTTAGGGTTTGTAGGAGACAGGATGTATGAGAAATCATACACTGCATATGGTGCCAATACCAAGCCACAGGACTTGGACCAAACAGGCTGAGTTCCTTGGTTCCATAGAAGTCATATGTATTTATAAAGTGCTATCACGTAAATTCTCTCACATGACTATGACAGCCCTCATCAGACAGAGGGACAAGCATTATTACCTCCACTTGACTAAGACTAAAACGGGTCAAATGCTTTGCTCTAAGTCCCAGAGCTAACAGGTTACAGAGCTGGTTTGTATTTAAAATCCCTCTTTGCTTTTGTTTAGTTTTTACTGAACTTTGTGTTTTGGAGGTACCCTGTTACATCAGAGCAAACATTTTTATTCTGTTAGGTCAACAGCACATGGGGCAGTAGGAGAAAATGGAATGGCTAATGTGGGAAGGGAGTTGAGTTGGCAGGAGTGAGTGAGGCTCACATGGAGTTTGCAGGCTGAAGAGATATACAATTCATGATTTTTGTAAACTACTTGGAAAGTGTCTAAAATACACTGAGAACAGCTCTCTCACGGGAAAGAATTTACCCCACTAGGGCAACAAAGCTGAAAACATTTTGGTCTTGGCTCATGCTTTCTGTTCTAATACACAGTACCACTGCTCTCAGAAAGTAGATGGTCCCAAGTTTAGAAAAACAGCGGATGTTCTTGTAAACACAAGGAAGACACTAAGGTTTTCAGATATTACAATTCTTTAGTCCAAAGCTCAAAGAATTTTATATAATAGCCAAGTCAGCAACCATCTTAAATATAATCCATGCTGTTCTGCGTCAGACTTAAATAACTGATCCCCTCCAGGCATGTCTTTCTTGGCTGGGGACGGGACCGTGGTACTGTAAGTAAATCCCCGCACACCACATGTCTACTGCAGAGCAGAGGAGATAGCCAAATCATCTGTGTATCAGCCACTAGTTCCTCTGAGGATTTGAATACAGTTTCAGAATTAAGTCATTGTTTCTACTCCACACGAGAGCCCTGCCAGCATTTGTGCAGAAGTGTCCACGATTATGAAGCCAAGCAAGGCTGGAAATTTATTCTTATTAGCGGTCCACTAGGTACAAAACGCTGGTAGAGAATCATGGAGATGCAGGGTCCTCGACTGCATTCCAAGGGCCTTATAATTAAAACCAGTAAATACAATAACAGAATGTGTTCCTTTTGGTACGTGGCAGAGCCTCTGATGGCTAAACAGTTGCAGAACACTTCAGCGTTAGAAAGAAGGGATAGGGTGGTAGAAGAACCCTGCGCCTCAACAGTTTACAGTCTAACAGGAGAAGACACATTTAACAGCGGAGAAAAGTTGCAAAAGTTCCTTTGGAAAAAGTACAAACTAATTACAGAACAAAGAACAGGAAAGCCAAGCAGGAGGGAAGAGATCACTCAATGATGGGATTAACCAGAGCCAGCTTTCTACAGGAAGAGAGTCTGAAGTCAGGTTTGGAGAAGGGGAAAGGAAGCTGGGTGGGGAAACATCTGGAGAAGTGAAGACAGGAATGAAGAAATCGCACACACATCAAGATGCACTTTTGTTCCTCATCTTGCATCCCACTCCTCAGCCTTAGAAGTCTCCGTTTTACGGAAACACCTAAGAGGACCCTTCCTCCCCACCCTCCCAAAAGCCTGGGCTTCTTGAGGAAAGAAGCAGGGAGACCCCCAGGACATTCTACAGCCGTTTCTATGCAGTGTAGACGAGAGGAGCACAAGGTGTGCCATGACAGCAAGAAGGCCAGGTGACAGCTCAAAACGAAGGCGCTGGGCAGAAGTTCACTCTAATAATAGAAGTGCTTTCAACACAGTTAACCCGGCACAATTAACACACATAACTGCAACAGAATCACATATAGTTTACTGGGCATCAACTGTTAAGTCACTGATGATGTTATAATAATTATTATCATTTAAATATTCAACCAAGCTCGTTTTGCCAGTTCATCTGTATTCATAGTCCACGAGGACCTGCTTTTCCTCATGACATGCTTGCAGTTGCATCCATGGGAGGTGAAGATGGAGAACGGCTCTAGATCTGCTCTTCAAAATCCTACCTGGTCTCCTCTCCTCGTGCGCTATCCAATGCCATCCTGATGCCTCCACTTGTGGGGGTTGTTAAGCAACCCACCAGATGGGTTTCTGCCCGGGGAGGTGGGTTCCTGTGGAGTGGTCTTGGACCACCCCAGACCCTCCCCCAAGCCAGCCTGCCTTCCCTCTTGATACCAGGTCAGGAGGAATTAGAGATATCTACGGGGAGATGAAGGGCAGAGAGAAGAGGTCCAGCAAGAAGAAAAAGGTGGCTATGAATTCCAGCATACAGAAACCCCACCAGGCGAGCTATGGAGGAGCAGCTGGTGAGGCTTTGTCTCCTGAACACGCACATTTCCACAGCCAACGCCAGGGCCAGCCCTCTCCACCACACAGCATTTAGCTCACAACAATTCTATGACACTGGCATTATTCGCATTTTTACAGATGTGGAAACAACGACTTGAGACAGCTCAACCATTTGTCCCAGGTCACAGCCACCATGTGGCAAGCATGGCCTTGCAGTGGTCTGACTCTCGGTGGCCACGCCACATCAAGGGGTGAAGAGGAGTACCTGGGGCATAGCTCAACGCTCAATCAGCATAAAATCCCTCATCCTTTTGAGTTCTAATCCACAATTAATCTGTATTTCAGTAAATAAAATGTAAGGCGTTCCCATCCCCGAACTTAGTAAAGTTGGCATTCTGAGAATATGTGCCAGGTGCACACCAGGGCTGCACATGGGCCTGCATGCCATCAGCACCTGCCTTAACAGCATGAGGCCCCAGGCTATGAGCAGCGTCATCTCTAACCAACCGGGCACTGACCCCCGGCTCAGCTCACACGTGGCTGCACTTGTGCAGGCAGCACAGGGAACCCAGCGGGGAGGCATCATTCCTGGGAAGCATCTTACCCAAGGCACTCGACCCGCTTATTCCAACAGTCCTTGACAGATCCAGCTATGCCCCGTATCGCTGCCAACTGCTGTGACCCACTGGGCTCTCTGGAAACTTCTCGCAAAATATATGTGACTCTCCTAATGCACTGGTGCCCTCGGCACCCACCGAAACTATATTCACACAGTAGAAAAGCACATCAAGAGGAAAAAATATGGGTCAAAGAAGAACCAGAACTTTCTCATTCCATCTGTTTTTCCCTCACGTCTTTTTTTTTCAGAGAGGGGCTTGTTTTATGCTGGATACTTTAAGTCTGTTCTTCATTCAAGTTTTACAATACACTTGGACAGGGGTTTACTCCAATTTGGTAGATAAAACTGAGCAGACCCATTCTTTACGCACTCTTGCACATAAACCAAAACGTTCTTTGGTTCTAAATAAATTCTTGCCATGAGCTTGTTCATTATGATTTGCTTTTTTCCTTAAAAGTAGAGGGCATGGGAGGTAGAGGGTTAGGTCAGGGAGAAGTTAGGTCAAACACAGAATGAGGGTTCTGGTACAAGTTCTGCTGGTAAACATTAATTAGCCAGAAGATTTCCCAAATCTCCGCTAGTCAAAATATTTTAATTACCCCTCTTTAAAAAGACTAAGGGAACAACTTAGACACTGAATGTTAGACTATTGTTTAATAAATTCCACCAATATTTTTATTTATAAAAATGCTTACATTGCACACTAAGAACCAGGTGGAGAAAAAAATGCTTACATAGAAAGAAAACAAGTGTTAGAGGGGATGTGAAAAAATTGGCACCCTGTGTATTGCTGGTAGGAACGTAAAATAATACAGCCCCTGTGGAAAACAGCATGACACTTGCCAAAAAAATTAAGTATAAAATGACCGTATGATTCAACAATCCTGCTTCTGGATTTATACCCAAAAGAAGTGAAAGCAGAGACTTGAACAGATATTTGTACCCATGTTTATGGCAGCATTATTCACAACAGCCAAAATGAGGAAGCAACCCAAGAGACCACGGACAAATGGATAAGCAAAATGTGGTCTATACATACAATGAAGTATTTTCATCCTTAAAAAGGAAATACTAACACATGCTACAACACGGATGAACCTTGAGGACATTATTCTAAATGAAATAAGCCACTCACAAAAAGACAAATGCTGTATGATTTCACTTATGAGATACCTAGAGTAGTCCCAAATTCAGAGACAGAGACTAGAATAGAAGTCGTCAGGGGTTGGGTAGAGGAGAGACTACACTTAAAAATGGTAAATTTTATGTTATGTCTATTTCACCACAGTTTTATAATAGCACTTTCTATATCCCAGGTACTGTTTTAAATTCTTTGCAAATATTAACTCATTTAATCTTCCCAACACCCCTATTATCATTTCCATTATTATCCCTGCCCAGAGTCACACCACTGGCAAGTGGCAGAGCTGAGATGCAAACCCTGGCACTCAGCTCCCCTACCTAGCCCTTAACCACTTTACTCTGCTATTTCTCAGCGAGTGAGACCACCAGGAATGTGGGATTCACCAATCATTTCACACAGACACAGTAACGACCCTATTGCTCACATACCAACAGGAGAGTCCTGAAGACACCAGACTGCTCAAACCTCACCATGATGTATTTAGGGATATCCACAGGGCTCACCACATAGAAACATATCTTATATCAAATTGAGCCTCTTTAACCAATTTCACAGAACCAAAGAGTTTCAAATTAGAAATGACATCCCTCTGGTCTAATTCTCTTTTCAAAACAGAACTATGACTAAACTACTCCAGAGAAGATGTAAGTTTGCTTTCTTATATTTTGTATGTTTATATATATTTTTTAATACTTCCAAGAAGTACATAGAACTGATGACGGTCTATGAAAAAACCCTATCCCAGGAGGCCGTGGGATGGAGGTTCTAGATCTGGCAGGAACCAGCTTGAGCAAGTCATTTATTTATCCTCTGTAGATCTGTCTTCTACATCTGCCAAATGGGTATAATTTTAAATCTGTCTTGTTTTAAACAGTATGAATGGCTTAAGATTAGCTCAACACATAGGGAAATACTTTCAAAAAGTTAAAAAGCTTAGGGAACCCAGCCAACCACTCAGAGGGTGGTTAAAAAATAAAAATCTAAATAAAATACTAACAGGTCAATAATGATCACATCTAGGTCTCAAATGTTGCTCCTTGAGTTCGAATCAGTTCTTCATTCATCCAAAAGGCAATGATGGGACATTCACAGTATACATAGTATTTCACCTCTGCTCAAAGAAAATGCCTTCCCCCTGTTGTCAGAACTCTGCACACCTCTCCCAAAGACATACTGGGACAAGAATAAAGCAGACCAGATAGCTAAGGGCATAATGACAAATGTGAGCTCCTCTAGCCTTGGGCTACAGTGTCTCTGCTTTTTTTCAGCTTATTTTTATTGTATCTCTTAAGAACAAGAGCATTTTATTACATAACCTCAGTACAATTATCCAAATCCAGAAATCTAATATTGATACAACACTATTATCTAGTCCACATTTAAGGGTCGCCCCTAGTCCCAGCAATGTTTTTTATAGCTCTTTGTCCCACTCATTTAGATGTCATGTGTCTCCAGCCTCCTTTATTCTGGAACGGTTGTCAGTCTTTGTCCTCTTTGACTCTGTTTTTGAAGATTACCAATGAGTGATTTTGTAGAATGCACACCAATTTAGATTTATCTGATGTTTCCTTATGATGAGGTCCAGGTTATGCACTTTTTGCACATAAGCACACAGCACAAAACTGTGTACTTTTTGTACACAGTTGTGTACAAAAAGGTTGTATACTTTTCACAGCATGGTATGAGTAGGCACATGATGTTGGTTTGTCTCAGTATGGGTGATGCTAACTTTAATCACGTGGTGAAGGTGATGTATGCCAGTTTCTCCACTACAAGCTTCTTATTTTCCCCTTTATAAAAAGTAACTTGTGAGGAGACACTTTGAGACTATATATATCCTTTTCCTCATAAAACTTGTATCCACTAATGTAAGCATCTATCGATTTTCTAACTATCATTTCTTCTAATGTTGTAAGGAAGAGCCTTCTCTTCTCCCTCATTTATATTGGTTTACACTCCTATATTCAAGTTATAAGAAAAAAATGCACCAAAGTAGCTTCGAAATAGAAAAAGTAGAGAAAAGACTAAAATTTTTTACAAGTATCTCACAAAACTAGTCTAGAGATTGCCCAATACATGTGCTAAACCTTCAGCCATAAACTCTACAAATGAGCACCTGCTCTTTGACAAAGCTCTGGATGTGTTTCAGTCGTGAAATGCCATGTCCTGTAGCAGCTGTCATTTTTAATGTACTAGGCTCTGTGCTGGCAGCCTGACACATAACTACTGATCTTCCCAACCATTCTGCTACAGAGACAGCCCTATTTTACAAAGGAAAACTGCTCAGACAGCTAGGAACTTGCCCGAGGCCGCAGTGCCGGGCAGCCCACAGGGTGCAGATTCTGAAACTCATGCTCTTTTCATATACAGCTCTGTCCCCTCATTATACACACAAGCAAAGCCGAACTTCATAGTTTGTAAATCCACCATAACTCTTGCTTCCATATCCATCGCATGTGCCAGATAACTATTACAGTGAAACGTGATTCTACAACCACATGATTTAAAACTCCAGAAGTTATTTGTATATGTTTTCCCACTATAAATCCTGCCACTTCCCACTTTATGGGGCAATAAGTATTCCCACTTTCCAGCCCCTTCCAGAAACAATTTTCAACCAGGACATGGTATATTAAGCTTCCATTGCACATCTCTTTAGACTCAAGCAGAATAAATCTGGTCTTTATTCCAGGTATCGTATTGTTAGGTGATTTTAAATTTAGGAGAAAAAAGAAGGAAGTGGGGCTACAGCTGAGCAGTGATTCAGATGAAGGAGATGTGTACATGCACCCCATGTGAAAACGCTTCATCCCAGGGCAAGGTATCATGAGTGGCCAGCCGGTTTCTCACACCTGTGGCTCTAAAACTGTGCCACACAGTAGGTGTACTTTGCGTAATAAAGGATTCACGTTCTTTCCCCTCCCCATTACACACACAGCTTATTCACTCCCATAGCTATTTAGTGGGTTAAGGCAATGCATACGTCTGTATTATCACAAAGACTATAAATGTTATAACAAACCTAGTTTTACTGTGACACCATTTCCATTCAAATGTGATCAGACTATTAGAAGTTAAGACTTCTTATAATAAATCATACCATAGGTTCTCATTTTAATTGGAAGGACAAGAAGAAGAGAATTGCATCTTTCACAGAAAAATTGAGAAACAAAGTAGGTATATTTTCAATGAAGGCCTTGTAGCCCAATTCCTTTTTATAGCTCCCTTGACCTTCTCCACCTGCCTCAGGCAACTTTGTGTTAATGTCTCATCTGGGTCAGGGGAATGATCGCACAGATTCATCAACCTCATCTGTGAGTGACTCAGGCTTTGGGCTATCCCACCAGTTTCATGTCAGTTCCTTTCCTTCCTCCCATGGCTATTTCCTAGCCAGGGGGTTCTACCCTCATTTTATCGGTAGAACAGCTTTTCCTGGTTACCCGTGTTAATGCAGGGAGAGCTAGGTACCATTTCCCAATTCCTCAAGGGCCTGAACTTTATCCCACATGCGCGGTTCTGCTGCAAATCCTACTCATCATTCAGGCTTTGAGTGCCCTCTTTATTGATATCACTGGGGCATTTCTCATCCTTGCTTTCTTAAGGCAAAATTTCTTTAATTTTTACATCTTTTTAACATGGCTGATGCAAGAGGGATTCTCATCTGCAACATTTCAGTCCACCCAGTAACCAGAAGGTTGGGAAGCCACAGGTATTACCACTACCGACAATAAAGGGGAGTGACTGAATGGCAACAGGTATCTGGCAACTTAACAACCAGAAGTAAAAATCAGCCCAAACGTGTGGCTGAGACTCATAGATCCTAACACTGGCTTTGTAAGCAGCAGCATTATTAGAGCTGTACCATCTCTTACCAGCACACTCACTTCCCCCAGTCTCCTTTGGTTCTTTTTCTCATATTCCATGACTTAGACACAACCTCTTCTAAGGTAGCTATGGAGTTAATTTCTGTATTTTTTCCAGGAAAAAAAAATTACTGAAATGTGACAGACAAGAGGTACAGAGGAATGTGATTACACAGAAGGACGAAAAACCAGAGGGAGGATGATGATGACAGCCAAAAAAACAAGCATGCTAGCCACTACTGTGCACTTACATTTGTGCTACACACTCTTCTAAGACCCTTATACAACTAGTTTAATCCTCACAAAACCTGTGTGAGGGAGGTACTATCATTGCTACTTATCCAAAGAGGAAACCAAGGCTCAGAGCCCTGGGACACTGAGCGGTCATTTCGGTCCCTGGATTAGCACCAGTGCAGTCCTGCTCCAGGGCCAGCCCTTAACCATTAGGCTGCGTGGCCTCAGGACAGCTGTGGTCAGAAGGCAGTAACAGGCAGTGTGCCCTCAAGCACTGACAGCCTGGCAGGCCGAGAGTTCCTCTGCAGGTCAAGGAAATGAATACACAGGACTGCACTCAGGTGAGACTCAAGTAACATGATCAAGTCCTAGTATCTGTAAGTCAAGAGATCACACACAGAAATAAATATTCTATCCTTCAAAGTAGCCCCCAGAAGCTCTCTGTTCATTTCAACGTGGCAGCCATCACCAAGCACACCTTTAGGTGCCTCTTTTGGAATGCCTTTCAACTTAACTATGCATTTCTTTTCACTATACTTAAACTTGGCCCTCAAGATGGATCAGATGTTTGCAAATAACCAGTAGTCAACCTGGGCCAAACCTAGAGAGTAAGTGGCAAAATAAAGGTTTGATTACTTTACTTTCAGGTTATTTTCTTCCTCCCTGGCTTATAAAATGATTCTGCTGGCAATTAAGAGAAAGTAACAAAAAACCCTGAACCACAGGAGTTGATTGGAAGAATGTTATTTATAGAAATATTTAAGAGCTAGTTTGTTTTTCAGCCTCATGATTTCACAGCTCTATCTGACAGGTAAGGGACTTTTTCCTCAGGTTTCTTCTCAACGTGAGGATGAGTTTGAGAATCCCCTGGACACAACAGGCAAACAGTAAAGCCCTGAGGTTAAGAATCAGGGTCTGACATAAAACACTCTGGATTGGAAACCCAGTTCTGATACTCACTGATCTCTACACTGCAACTCTCTCATTTGTAAAATGGTCTATTATCTAATTTGTCAGGGTCCAAGCAGGCAAGAAATGGTACTCAAACAGTCTAAGTGAAAAAGTTTAACAAGAGAACTACTTACTAAGGCATGAACAAGTTAAAGGAAACTAGGAAGGTTTGTGGGGTACCCAGCAGCTCGCAGAGAGCCAGGGCTTCCCTCCGCTAGGTCTGAAGGGGCAGCATAGCTTTTGTGCGTTTTTTAAAAAAATTTAAGTGGTTGCAAATGTTGAGGAGGATTAGGTGCCAGAATCCAGCAAGAATTTAGCTGTAACAGCAGCCGTAGGAGAGGACCACCCTTTAGGTGCTGTGCACCACCACCAACTCAGCCAGGTGAAACACCCTGACTTATCTCCCAAAAGCCAGAGGGTGAGGGAGCCCATATGGGATCCGTCATAGTCTGCCTCCCAGGCCACCAAGCATGGTCTATCAGAAGGGCAAACAGAGGATCTGGCCAAGTGTCTCTCAAAGTTGTCGTGAGCCAATCCTGATCAGCACTTACTATATGTTTCTGTCTATCCTACCAATGGTAAGTGCCATAAGGGCAGGAAGTATCGGCTAACTCACTGCTCAAGCTCTGGCACAGGGTGAGTAATTCTTAACTACCTAGTATGAGACTAATTTAAATAATATAATTGTTTGAAAATGAGGTATGATCGGCTTATTGTATGATACAGGAAACAAGCAGAGGGCAGCACCTTTACAGTACAGCTCTGGGTCTTCACCTCACCTCCCACCCTGTTCTACTGGCTTGAGGGGTATGTGAGGCTCCAAAAACCCCACCCCAGCATAGTAGCTCAGAAATAGACCAGTTTGAATTTGATTAAAGTAAGTCCACTGAATTCCCCCAATTTGATTATATGAATACAGTTAATTCCATTTGGGAGATAATACAAGCTTAAACGGTTCAACCCAACATAAGTATGTCTACTCTTAATTTCTACTAAAGCTATTATTAAAAAAACCATTTGGAATCACCACACATTCCAGGAACTGTGCTTCCAGCAAGGAGCAGGCAGCCTGAACAGTAAGAGAAACAAAAAAACAAGACCGGTTTCCTTAAATCTGGCAACTACAGTGCATGCCAAACAGGCTAGTGCCTACCTGTGCATATACCACACCTACTGCACCTAGTCACATCATAAAATACAAGGGAAGTAGGTTCAATAACAGTCCCAGGAAGACGTTTACCAAATTAACTTATTTTATACTTTAATATATTAATTTTATATTTTTAGTTTTATAAAGTAACCAAATTAACTTTTATATTTTAAAAGTTAAAATCCCATAGCAACTCATAAGAGCAATACAGGAATACCTAATTCATTAAAAGATTTAAACAGCATAGAACTATAGTAAGAAGTGAGTTGTTCTTCATACCTACCCACGTCTACTCTTGTCCACATTAGAAACCCCCACTGACAGTTCAGTACAATTCCTTTAAGACTGTTTCCTAAATTTTTATATATGTGTACGTTATTTATGTTAAAATACTAACGGATCATTGCATATATGTTTTTATGTAAATTAATCTTTTCACTTCATAGATATTGGATAATTCCCATATCAGTATATATAGAGCTACCTCATTCCTTTTAAAGGCTGCGTACTATTCCTAACAAATATTTCATAATTTATTTAAGTCATTCCCTAATTCTAGGCATTTAGGTTAAATTTCTATTTTTGTACTCATCTCAATTATTTTCATTAATTCTTCACAATATACACACAACTCATATTTTTCCCCACTTATAATTAACTCATTCTTGATTCCGCTGTGCTAACTTCTACTCAAGCTAATTTTCCACAGAATCAGGGCCATGGTGTATGTAGTGTGGGCTGAATAGTTTATGTGCCTTTTAAGTGGCTATAAATTTTTTGATTCCTGCCATTGGGAGCTGGGACCCCTCCCTTCAAATCTGGGCAGACTTGCAACGGATTCAACAAATACAGAGTGGAAGAAATGATGTTATATGACTTCCAAGCTAAGCTATAAAAATCCATGCACCGTCCACATGGTCTCTTGGAACATTTGCTCTGTGAGGATGCTCACTCTCTTGGAACCCTCCCTCCTGGGCCACCAGTTGTCATGCTGGGAGAAGCCCAAGCCACATGGAGAGTCAACCTATAGATGGCTCTGGTGAGCAGCAGCCACTACTGAGCCCAGCCTGAGTCATTCCAGTCCAGGTACCAGGCACATGAGTGAAGCAGCTTCAAGATGATTCCAGCCCCCACCAGTTTGAGTCTTTCCATCTGAGGCTCACTAATTGGTCCAGTAAATCAGCGGTCACCAACCTTTTTTGGCACCAGGGACTGGTTTCATGGAAGACAGTTTTTCCACCCACTGGGGGTGAGGTGTCGTTGGGTGGGGAGGGCCATGCAGAGCTCCAGTGGTGCTGCGCAGCCTGTGTCCTAACCCATGGCCTGGGGGTGGGGACCACAGCAGTAAATGGAGCAGAGAAAAGCCATTCCACTGTGTCCTGTCTGAATTCCCGACCCAAGGAATCTCTGGGCATAATAGGATAGTGATTTTATTCCATTAAGTTTGGGGGTGATATGACACACAGCAGTATATAACTGAGCAGTATATATAGGTCTGCCTGCAGGTAACATCTCTCACACCCCAAATCCTATTACTTCCAGCTAGAAAGACAAGTCCAAAGACTTTGAGGTCTGCACTAAGACCTCAAATTAGTCTTTAAACCACTGTAACCCCTGTCCTTACCCATACAGATGTTTACTCTCCCTACCCAGAGTAACAGAACTAAAAAATGCCCTAAAATCCTACACAAAATAGTCACAAGTGTGTGCATGTGTGTATGTGTGTGTTATTCTTTTCATTCAGCTTGAGCCAATATATTCAAATGCAAACACTTAGTGAACTTGGGGTTTAAGATTGGGCCAGGATCTCTAGACCTGACTTTCTCCCACAAAGACTTTCATAGATTGACATTTTTCTAATTTCAAAAAATTATGACTAGTACAAGTTTAACACCCTTCATCAGCATGATGGGAATGTTAACTAATTTTAAACAGACATCAATTAACGAAATACAGAAAGGAATAAAAACTAGGAACAAATATGTCCTAAGTGCTCACAATGATTATATTGGGGGTAATAAGATTAAAAATTTACAATTTTTCTTTTTACATTATTTTCTAGGTTGGCAGTTTATTATTAATACTTCTAAAACCTTTTTTTAAAAGCTAGTTTAATAAGCAATGTAAAGACACTGCTGCACTTGCAGATTAAAATCAAAATCCAAAGCCAGCTCCTGGCTCAGTGGGTGGTGCCTGGGCTCCATAAGTTCCTTTGCATCACCAGATTTAAACCTTTCTCTCGCTTCACTCAGTGCCCAATGCCACACCCCACCCCCTTTCCCTTCCTGGTACTCAGCAGACCTGCAGCAACAAAGCCTCCAGGGTAACAAGAGCAGCACAAACTGCTCTTCAGTCGCCCAATGCCCTGGGAGAGTGCCCCGAGCTCGGGGAGCAGGTGCCTGGCTACCCGTCCCCCCTGCAGAGCTGAGTAACTAGAACAGGATGCCAAAGCCCTTCGGAGGGGCTGGTTCTCCTCTGTGGATCTCTACCGAAATCAAACCCAAGAAGCCAGCAAATAGGTCAGAGTCTAAAACAGTTCAATCTGCTGCCTTTCTGGAGCTGGCCTGCCCTGCAGTGCCCATGCAGAAGGAGGCAGCCATCTGTCTCAGGCCGCCCTGTTAAACTGCTCCTCTCGGTGCCAAGTAAGTCATGGCAAGCGTTGGTCCCCCCACTGCCTGGCTGCCTACAAGGCTGCAGACAGGCTCAGGGGTCACCTCCAGCACACACACACAGAAGGGGCTACAGCGACAGACTGCTGAAAGCCTCACGCTGCCCCGCCCAGAGCATTACATCATCCTCCTGGACATGTCCGCCAACTTTCTTTTACTTGTCCAGAGTTTGTCCTTACCAGAGCCTCGCTACTTGAAGTGTGGCCTATAGCCCTGCAGTGTCAGTGTCATCCAGGAGCTTGTTAGACACACGCAGTCTCGGGGCCCAGCCCAGACCTGCAGGAGCAGAATCTGCAGTTTAACCAAATTCTCACACAACACACAGGCGCATTCAAGTGTGGGAAGCACTGTTCTAGAGAACCCTCATTTAAAACGGAACATTTTTGTCAGGATAAAACTTGGGACACTAGTCATGGTAGAAATTTGGAAAAAAATAGTTTTAAATGGTGGGAACAAGCATAATCCCATTCCCAGCAGAGGAGGAAAAAAAAAAACCTCTCATTATTCATGCACTCTTGAAGGGGTGGGAGGGGAGAGCTCAGCACACTTTATTTCAAAGCCAAATCCGAGAGCATGAAAGTGAGGGTATTTCATTTTAAATCACCACCCACTGTCACAACACTAATTGGTCCAGTAAATGGTATTATAAAGGCTTAAGGTGGGAGCTTGGCCAGACAAAACATAGCCACACAAAATGAAATGTCCAGAAAACAATTTTGTTTCTTTACTTGTAGTGGTTCTTAACTGGGGGCATTTGGCAATGTCTGGAGACATTCTGTGCTGTCACAAGTGAGGGAGGTGCAACTGGAATCAAGTGTGTCAGGGACGATGCTAACAGCCCACAATGCACAGCTCAGCACCCCCCCCAAACAAGAATTGTACAGTCCAAAGTGTCAAAAGTGCTGAGGTTGAGAAACCTGACCTGCAGGATTAACTCAATGATTCTGTCTTCCCTCTTCAACGCCCACCTCCAGCACATACCGATCGCCCCACCACGCAGCACTTTCCAGTAAAGGCCTGCATGCCCCTCCCTCCATGGTTCCCCCCTTGGCTCAGTGAAGAGCCTGCCATTGAGTATGTGACAGCCAGGGACAGAGGAGCAGGGGCCCTGTCCTTTCAGCAGGAAGGGCCTCCACTTGTCCCTCCTCATTACCCATGCAGCACAGGCCTTAGGTTACCTATTATAAAATCAAGGGCTGTGAGAGCTGGAAGGGGCCTTAGTGGTGCTCTTGTCCAGCTCCCTTGGCATATTAAAGGGGCTTCATCCTAGCAGACTCAGTACACAGATGGGTTCCTTTATAACACAGAAAAGGGAGCCAGGACTCACAAGGAATGCAGAGAAAAGAAACAATGGCACAAGCCCCAGCGTTTGAAGAGCCCAAGCAACTGTTGAATGGCAGTGTTCTATTTTTAGCTCAACTTTCCTGAAAAGACACCCTGCTTCCCCTTTTCTGGAATGCCCCAAACATCCTCTCCAACTGCTTTGGTTTACCCTCTCCTACAAAGGTTGCTGTAAAGACGCTGTCTAGGAAAGTGAATCTCACTGCATAGAACAGAGAAAGACCCATCTTTACAGGCAAGATGACCATACATCCCCGTTTGCCCACAACTGGCCCAATTCACACTGTTGCCTTGGAATAATTAATAGAAACCCCCTTTCCTAGGTGTCTAGGTTTGGACGATGAATTACATTGTAACCTTTCTTCTGGGGGCACGCTATTCCCAGGGAGAACAAAGCTCCAGGCCTGGCATGCTTCTGCAGAGCACATTAAGCCACAGACCTTAAAGTTAAACTGATGTGCAATTATGTCTAATTTGGCCCTTGCTGTTAACGTGCCAACTGACCGGAATTCTGCTCAGTGAAAATGGATGGTGATAAAGGGAAACACAGAACTGAGCAAACACACTCTAATCTTGTGACTTGAGGCATCGAGAGAGGATATTGGCACAGAGCATGGGAAAACCTGCTCTGAACCTGATCCATGAAGTGAGTTACCCAAGATTTTCCAATTCAAACTCAGTCCGTCTTTCCACTTCTAACCCCAGCATGCACAAAAAACTCACATTCCTGTGCGGAGCACATGCACTGCCCCATGGGGCACAGATGCTGACATGGAACTCATAGGCTCAGGTAAAAAGGTAGCAGGAAAAGCAATGCCAGCAAAATGACCTCTGGCAATTCATTTCATCACACCAGCAATGTCTGCCTGAGACCATATTAGCCCACTAGGCAAGTCTGGATGCTTCTCACCAAAGGAATAATTTGGAAACTAATGTAGTTTTTTAAAATACGATTATCAGTCAGTCTCTCTGGGAAAATTGAGGACTACAGAGCAGGAAACATTCTATCGAAAACAACTGTTAACAATTTGACACATTTTATTCCCGTCTTTTCCCCATACAATCTAAGTTCCAACTCCCCCACAGTGTATCCAGCCTCTCGCTTCATTATATAAGCATTTCTCCATGTCATTATAAACCAGTTTATTTTGAACTGTGTCTGTGGCAATGGCACAGTTGCGTCTCCAATGGCAATATTAACAGCTGTTTGCTATTCAGACTTCAAAAGTTTGTGTATAACAGAAGGTAGTAAATAAAGATGGAGAAGAAAAAGGAAACCAAGCAGTAAAATTTTAATGAAGAATCCATCTCCCAGAATAGTCTTGGTCACCCGTGTTACGAGTTTTGAGTCTCTCCCACAATTCTGCTGGAATCAGTAGAGAGAGCTGCCTCCTCTTAATTGAGCTAGCACAGGCTCCAGATGGATGAAGCAAATGCAGGGAAAGAAATAGCAAGAAGGCACCGGCTCAGAGTCACTGCAGGACAGAAGGAATGCTGAGGAAGAGGAGCAGAAAAGGCACCGCTGTTGGCGCCTTTTCAATGTCTACAGAATCCTCGCCTTCCATGGCAGTCAAGACATTCCACGCATGCGCTCTCCCCGCTAGTCGATCCCGCACGCATGCACACATCCTCCACCGCATCCTCAATCCTGTCTTACCGTCACAGGACACTGCCTTCTCCACTCACCGCACGCTCTCTTTGTGCCAGGTTCTGTGCTAAGTGCTTTACATTTTCTATCCTATTTTGTCCTAATAATGCCATCAGATAAGTACTATCTATGACTTCATTACTTCAGCTCACAAGATAGGAAACCAGAGTTGAGTGGTCGCAAATGACAGAGCCAGAGCTCTGGGCCACTGTGCCACCTCCTCTACCAGGTCAGCTCCCCGAGGGCAGAGAGCAGCCCAAGTGTTCACTTGTGCAATAAACACTTTAATTATATCTCGCTTCCATCCTAAAAATATTTCATGGGGTTCACAGAGATCTGTTAGAGAAAAAGATTTATAAATATAAAGAAATCAAAAAATTGAGTACAGGGAAAATAAAAATAGACAAGGACCGTGAAGGCAGCAGTGGGTATATAAATACACTGAAAACAATGTTTAAGCCCTTCATAAATTCTGAAGTTAAGTCCCAACTTTGGTTCTGTGTTTTCTATCAGCCAAAGCAAAAAAAGAAAGTAGATATTCATAAATCTGAGTTACGGATTTATTTCAGAAAATCCTGCTGCTAGAGAAATTATGCTGGAATCAATGTATGTCTCAGTCATTCAGTCCAATTAAAGAGCTTCTAAATGAGCCTATTTTCTGCTTAAATGTTGGCCAAACCTACAAGGGCTGCAATGTAAACTTGGCAGAAACTACTCCAAAAAGGAGCACACGCTTCCAAGTTCCCTGATTCAGAATGTGCCGAATAAATTTTAAGTCACTGAGAGGGGGTGCAAATTATCGTTATGAGTTACTTGCTTCTGAACTGTGATGCTCTCACTGTGTTCTTTCTCTCGCTAGGTTACTGCCTACCATGGCTTCAACTGCCTTCTGAGGGTTCAGATCCTTTGATATCTGCTACTTCTGCACTCATCCCCATTCTTTTCTTCCGTCTGTTTTTGTGATGAGTTCTCAGCTTTGGTGAGATTCAAGCTCAGCTTCTGGTGAGACCGATTTAATAGCAGACACCAAGTCAAGCCCACTCACTCAGATTCTCCCTGGCAATGCACGTCACTGTTTGTGTTAGCCAGTTACTGTGCCAAAAAAATTAATATTCTAATATTATTAAAAATCTAATATTCTTCCTTTTCCCAAATTTAATGGCTATAGTGAGTTGATTAGTGGTCATTTGTTATGGTAGGAACAAACAGGAAACTAATAAAATGGTGAAATGCTTTACCCAGAGACATAGTACCAAGTACCAAAAGCTGATTTTCTAGCTTGTATTCAGAGGCATGGCAGGCACAAAGCCTGGAGCAATGTTTGTCGGGATCAAATCCTTCATTCTGCCACACGCTAGCTGTACCTTGGGCAAGTTACTTAGTCTCTATGTACTTCAGTTTTCCCACCTGTAAAATAGGGATAAGCTTATCAAATCTCAGAGGGGAGCTGTGAGGATCAAATGGGCAATTTCTATGAAGTGCTTAGAACAGTACCTGGTATATATAGGCATTATGTGTAGTTGTTGTTATCAGCATTGTTTGAGATTAAACTCACAGAGAAAGGTAAAAACAGTACCCCCCTCTTCTTAGAGCTCTGTACACAATGCCTACTTCTTGTGGTCTAGTCCCCTCCTACCAGACATGAGGCACAATCTCCCCAGACTGTAACAAGGGAACAAGAGACAGATTGGAGACCCAGGGTTAAGATCAGGATTTTCCACTGAAGCAGGATTGTCTGAGTTTCAAAGCTTACTAGACTCTTCTGCAGAGCCAACATTTTCTCTTGTTAAATAATCCTGGGAACTCCACACATTGCTCTTAGCACAAGCTCCGAACTAATCATTAAGAGACAACAACTTGGTTAAATGGACTTAAACTGTTGATCTTATAATTCTCAGCTTCTTTCCAACCAGGGGCTGGAAGAATGATCAGCCTTCAAAAACAGCTGGCTACCTAGTCACAGATTCACCTTTGTGGAAGCAAAATGAAGTCAGACTCTTCTGAACACACTTGTTTAATCTGGACCCCAGGGCCTCAGCAATATGGAAAAATTACCAACACTCCCCCTTAGGAAATATATAGTTTCTGCTTCCTGTAAGTTATTCTGGAGCCCTGGCCCTCACATGCTCCTGGCACCTTTTGCTTGGGTTAAAAACCACCATTCTAGAGGCCTCAGGCCGCCAGTTTCAAGAAAACCACATAGAGATGCCAAGTCCAATGAAACAGTTGCTCCTGGGGGCAACTGGGATTATCTAAACATCTTTAGAATCAATGGGAAATATACTATTATTAATAGCTTGCACTGAATGAGTGCCTTCTATGTATCAGGCACCAAACTCTTTACATAGATTCACGCATTCAATTCTGATTACAATTATTATTCCCATTTTACAGCTGACCAACATGAGCCAGGAAGACCTTGCTCAAGGTCACATGGCTGGTATTTGGAGGAGCCAAATTAAAACAGTATTCTATTTTAAAAATCCCATACACCTCGGAGAGGCAGCCAGTTACTTCACTTTACACTATTTAGAGAGACCAAAGACAACTTGTTGTCTACGTACTAATACTATTAAGTTACCAGTCAAAAACTAAAAGCTCTTTAAAGAGTTATGCATAATACAAATGTAAAGCTATACCCTAACCCTTGCCCTTCATCCCTGAGGTCACAAAGTAGTAAATTTCGCCACAGCTAGATTTTATCCCCATTGCCCTTTATGAAGAAAAGATGGATCTAAACACGACCTTCCCAGGAGGTAATCTGAACAGGAGGCAAAAGGCCTACATTCTACTTGGGTTCTTCCTTGAACTCTAAGACACTTCAACCCTTCTAAGGGTTCTTCAGTTCACTCCATTGAAAAGTGTGGGGTGTACGACAATTCCTCAAAAAGTAAAGAGAATTACCATATGATCCAGCAACCCCACTTCTGGGCATATACCCAAAAGAAATGAAAGCAGGAGTTTGAACAAATATCCGTACACCCATGTTCACAGCAGCATTATTCACAATAGCCAAAAGGTGGTAACAACCCAAGTGCCCATAAATGGACAAATGGATAAACAAAATGTGGTATGCATACAATGGGATATTCAGCCTTAAAATGAAGGAAATATTGACACATGCTACAACATGGATGAACCCTGAAGATTATACACTAAGTGAAATAAGTCAGACACAAAGGACAAATACTATATGATTCCATTTACATGAGGCACCTGGAACAGTCAAATTCATAAGAATGGAAAGTACAATGGTGGTTGCCAGATGTTGGGGGAAAGGAAGGGGAAGTTATTATTTAATGAGTATTGAGTTTCAGCTTGGGAAAATAAAGTTCTAGAGATGGATGGTGGTGATGGTTCTACAACTACGTAAATGTACTTAATGCCACAGAAAAATGTCCACTGAAAAATGGTTAAAGTGGTAATTTTATGTTATATTTTATCACAATAACACACACACACAAAGTGGGGTGGTTTTAATTAATTCAATGAATTTCAAACCTTGGCTGCACACTGAAATCTCTGAGGGAGGTTTTTAAAAGTATCTATTCATTACCAGTCGTGGGAGGCTGGACTTTGTGGCTCCTGACATGATGCACCTGGAGGAAACGGTCACTCATGAGGCATTCACGCTAGGAAATTGGCCAGAACCCCTCAGGGATTCAGTGTCATTGAGTCCACAGGGAGGGGGGACCACTGTTCCGGCCTGGGGAAGACCTTGGAGCTTTGTGAGAAACTTGCCAAAGGCAATGTGAGAAACTTGACTGGATTCTAAAATAGGGCCATGAAGTACAGTTGGGGAAATCGCGGCATAGAATTTATGCTGAACAACGGAACTGAACACATGGTCATGGTGGTAGTGAGCAAAGGCTGGGGAGGAGAGAGTCTTTCTTGGTAAGTGAAATGTGTGCTAAAGTATTTAGGGTGAGCTGTCCCAGTATCTGCAGATGCAATGATGTGGCAAGATGTTAACAGTGGGTGAAGCTCAGTGAAAGGAACAGATGTTCTTGAATTATTCTTTGAGGTTTTGAGAGCTTGAAAATTTTTTAAAGAAAAAAATAGAAAAAGCAAAATAAAAATACCTACACCAGAGCTCTACCCCAATACAAACAGGAGATATGGGGACTGGTATCCAAGGAACCAGCGTTTTCTTGGTAAAGCTCTCCTGGAGTTTCTAGCGGGTAACCAGGTTGACAACTATGAATTAGACGATCTCTAAACCAAGATGTGATACTATGGCGGCATGGACAGTACTCAAGGATGTACAGTCAACCTAGGAGACTGGTCTGCTGCTGACACCAACAGCCCTGGGAAATCTTCAAACCCCCAAGTATCCTCCCCTCCCTATCCCCCTCCTCTACTTTTCCACAGAATAAGCCACAGGATCTCAGCTTTAGGAAGAAACGGTCTCCATTCCCAGACTAGAGGACAGAATTGCCTTCTCAAGCTTCATTCCCCGCCAACTCCCTGCCATTCAGAACACAGATGCCCCTGCCTCACACAGTAGTTTCCTTTTATGAAACATTTTCCTACAGCACGGGTCTCAAAGAAAATACTCTTGAAAAGTCTTTTCAATCTACAGAGTCCTACTATTAATTGTGCTTTCAAAATTTATACTTCCTAGTAAAAGAAATACTCTGACGGACAAGGAAGAATCTGGTAATACATGCCAAGAGCATTATATCGAGATTTAGAAATTTTCTATCTCAAAGATACTGCTACCACAAGACAAAATTTTACCTTTCAAGCTGGAGAAGGAAGAAACATCTTATTTCAAACATGAATCAAGAAAAACAAGCTCATGTCACAAAACTAAGGCAGCACTGCTTTTGAGGTAGATGAGTAAATAATAAACCCTTTTCAACACTAATAACACTACACCAAAGAATTATTCAAATAAATGGCAATTTCCCTCTCCCACCATGTAGAAACACACTTAAACAGCTTTCAGAACAATCTCCCTTCCTGTTTACTTGAGGTAAACACAATCCCACTTTTCAGATGTAGAAGGAAGCTCAGAGAAGTCATACCGAATGTCACACAGTAAGTGGCACCTCCATCTAAGTCCTCAGATGCAGCCCTTGCTACCACAGTGCTTCACGTCCCTCATGGGTCCCGGCTCATAGTACTCCCGTGGCCACCTCAGCTTTACAACGTAACACAGGGGGCAATGGCAGCTTCCAACGGGCCAAATGAGACCAAGCTATCTTGTTTTGCCTGTACACTGCTCACTAATGTTTGCCTCCCAATTTGAGTGAGTAGGATAGCAAACACATTTTCCAGTTAAGATATGCTCCAAAGCTTCCTATCATTTTATACAAGGCCCTGATCACATTTGACCCCAGAAGGCATTTGGTCTGCAAGCCCTGTGTAAATTCCATCACATATGTGGCATCTAGCCCTCATGTTGAGTGAAGGTGTGGTCATGAGTGGTGCACCTCTTCACAGGCTCTCAAGAGTTCTCCCTTTGAGTCAAGAGAACAATCCCCTACTTTCGCATCAGCAACCTTTATCTCACCATGGGTACTACACCTTGATTTGTTACTGCCTTTTACAGATCAGCTTCCTACACTTCCACTTCAAATTTTTACCTACAACACCTCAACAACTATAGAGTCCTAGACCTCTCAACATTTCTGTCCCCTGGATCTGTGTCTGTGTGTGCATATGCTACCTAATTTTCCAAGTGTATGCACACATGCCATTAGATAGGCATTGAATCCTTCCAATAACAGACCTGTTTTTCAGACTCTAATTTTCATAAGGCAGAGTTTGTAGCTGAAGATAACTTTGTATCTTGATCAGCAAAGGTAACTATTACAACTTTTCTGACTTGGTCTAACTATAAACAGAAGAAAAAATTAATCAAATATCTCATTACTTAAAAAGAAGCACTGTTGACACATTGACCTACATACCAGACACTGGGGATACAGCACTGAACAAAAGATACAGACCCGGCTGGGTGCGGTAGCTCACGCCTGTAATCCTAGCACTCAGAGAGGCCAAGGTGAGAGGATCACTTGAGGTCAGGAGTTTGGGACCAGCCTCAGCAAGAGGGAGACCCCGTCTCTACTAAAAAATAGAAAGAAATTAGCTGGGTATGGTGGTGCATGCTTGTATTCCCAGCTTCTCAGGAGGCTAAGGCAGGAGGATCATTTGAGCCCAGGAGTTTGAGGCCAGCCTGGGCAACATAGTGAAATCCCATCTCTACAAAAAAATATTAAAAATGAGTAATTTTTAAAAACTGCACATACAGAAAGATTTGATCCCCACCCAGACAGATTTAACTCTATTCCCATATAGATAATGAAAGAATTTTCCATTCTCAAGAGAGAATGAGGCTGGGATTTTAAATCCACTTTCTGTTACAGTGGGACGGAAAGGGCAAGGAGGTGGGGACACAGAAAAGGGGCAGTGGTGGATGGGGTGGTGTTGCTGTCACCATCCCTGCCACTCAGGTGCTGGCTCCATGGAGGCACATTCTGAGCATGAATGTTTCTATGTATTAAATCATTTAACCCTTCGAGTACAAATTTTCCCATCCTCATTCTACAAATGAGAAAACTGAGGCACAGAGAAATTAAAATAACTTGCCCAGGTTCCACAGGGGATGAAAACAAACCTAAACTCAATGTTAGATGTTTGCATAGCACTTAAACTATTGAGTTTATCTTTAATTTGACAGATAATGGCAATCAATTCCTCATTTAGACAAGTAGTATAGTATGGACATATTAAGCAAAACCTGTAATAACCGCAAATATTTATTAAGTGTCTTCTCGGTGCCAGGGTACCAGGTTACTGGCTAGACACTGAACCTAAGCATTACTTAAGTATTTGAAATATATTTTGTTTCACTCACATGCAAATCAAGTCTATTTATTCACAGATGACTATAGGAAATGCATTAACTTAAGATTGAATTCACATTGCCAATAAAATAAGAATTGAGATAAAATTATCAAGAATCTACCTTAACTTTTTTTTTTAAAAAAGATACAAAAATGTCTTCCCTCAGAGATTTAGTAGTAATGGGGAAAGGAGAACAATTAGCCTTCTATTTTGGAGAGATCCCATGAACAAAAATCATAAGAATGTCCTACCTTTTATCAATAATCAACAGATCGGGCCTTTCTCTGCAACGTGTGTATGACCTAATCGCACTTATATCTATCAAATATCTCTGCTAACACATTTAATAATTCTAAAAATTGTCAATGAATAACTGAGTGTAAAACATGAAGCTGTCCTGGAGAGAAAAAAATGGAGGAAGACGACATCTTTCAATCCCTGCTGTCCAGCACCACCGCCCCCAAAGGATTAGAAGCCCAGAATTGCCAGACTTCAGGCCTCCTTTCTACATGAAAAGACTCCCCAGACTCAGCCTTCCCAATGGCTCCTAAAAGCATCCCACCTCCACCTAGAAACTCCTGGGAGTCAGTGGAGATTTCAGACTTCTCCTTAGGCCTTAGTCCTTTTTGTGCTGCTATCACAGAGTATCTGAGACTAGGTCATTTATAATGAACAGAAATTTCCTCACAGTTCTGGAGGCTGGGAAGTCCAAAATTGAGAGGCCAGCACCTGGAGAGGGCCTTCTTGCTGCGTCAGAACATGGTGAAAGGCATTACATGAGAGAGAAAAGGGGACCACAGTCATCCTTCTATAGGGAACCCACACTCCCAACAAGAGCATTAATCCATTCATGAGGGCAGACCCTGGCGGCCTCCTCCCCTCTCATTCGGCCCCATCTCCCATTACATTTCCAGCACAGGAACTTTGGGAGACACATTCAAACCACAGCACCTTCCAAATCACATTTGTTTTCCAGAAGAGAGAAAAGCAACCTTAAAGCCATACCAAAATAAACTCTTTAAAATAAACACGAACCTATATAGAATGTGGTGTGTATGTGTGCTCAAATCAAACACACAAGGGATACTGTAAATAAAGCATCCCGTAATGTGCCCATGTGTTTTCACTTACGTGACAAAAACTTACAAGCACTAGGAAGACAGTAATCATACATTAGAGATGTCTTTGTACCCTTCTGATGCTCTAGTGCACCAGAATCACCTGGAGGGCCTGTTAAAACTCAGATTGTTGGGCCCTACCCCAGAGTTTCCAATTCAGTAGGTCTGGGTGGGCCTGGGCATCTGACTTTCCAACACATTCTCAGGGCATGTTCTGCTGCTGTTACAGCTCCAGAACTGCCCTTTGAAAACCACTGCATTGACTGAAGAAACAGCTATCCGCTCCTTTTAGGCACCTTGGCAAGAAGGGCCATATGTAATACATGATTATAAAATTAAAGGAGGTCCAGTTTAAACTTAACAAAATCTTGTGGTTCTCTTGCAAAACAGAGTCTATCTAAAAGATCTTCAGGCAACTGCTAACGAACTGGAAACATGGTCTAAGTCAGAGGTTCCCAACCTTTTTGGCACCAGGGACTGGGTTCATGGAAGACAATCTTACCACGGACCAGGGGCCAGGATGATTTCAAGATGATTCAAGCACATTACATTTATTGTGCACTTTATTTCTATCATTATACTGTAATATATAATAAAATAATTATACAACTCACCATAATGCAGAATCAGTGGGAGCTCTGGGCTTGTTTTCCTGCAACTAGATGGTCCCATCTGGGGGTGATGGGAGAGAGTGACACCTGAAGCATGTTGCTTATGACCAGTCTACTCCGTAATCTCATTTTGGTGGCTGTCACTGAAAAAAACCCTGCTTCACAAAGACAGAATGTTGGAAATCAAAGCAGGCTTTTCAGTGCTTTTGTGGTAATCTCAGGAAATTCCGCCTTGACTTTAATCCAGAACATATGGAGACCTGAAGTTGTCTCAAACGTACTTTTTAGGCCACTGTCATTTGCGATCTCAAGCAGCTGATCCTCTTCTAGCACGGACAAAGTCAATTCACCTGGCTTATTCACAAATGGGTTGTGGATCCATTCCTTCCCAGTTCGGGGGTCTTTTGTGGTTGGGAAGTAACGCGCCAACTCTTTTGAAAGCTGAGATAGGTGATCATGCACCAGCTGGGAGAACGAAGTCCCTGGCTCAGTCTCTTTCAAAACCTCTGCTAATGTTTGAAACATGTCAAAAATCCCAATGTTGACTCGTCACCCCCATAATTCCAGTTTGGCTTTGAACGCAGCTACTTCACCTGCCAACTTGAACACAGTTATCCTTCTCCCCTGAAGCAACAAATTGAGTTTGTTGAGCAGGTTGAATATGTCACACAAGTTAGCTAGTTTTATGACCCCATTCTCTGTCACTGAAATGTGCTGCCAGTGGTGACTATTTTTCTAAAAGAAATCTCTGGAGCAGCTCTTGTAACTCAAACTCTGGCCAGTGATCTACCTTTAGAAAGCCACCTCACCTGGGTATAAGAGAAGACATGTGCTCTGCGTCCATCTTCTCACAGAGTTGTGAGAACAGACTTGAGTTAAGGGTATGTACTCTAATATGGTTGATAATTTTAATCACATCCTGCAAAACATTCTTTAGTTCAGGTGACATCCGTCGGCTAGCCAGCATTTCTCTGTAGATGGCATAGTGCGTAGACTCACATTCAGAAGTGACCTTCTTGACTGTAACAGTGAAACCAGAAAACTGTCCAGTCATGGCAGCCATGCTGTCAGTGAACACAGCAACACAAAATGACCAATTCAGTTTTCCTAATTCATAGACTTGAACAGTTCTGCAACTATGGTGTTGGTTGGCAACAAAAGTGCACATAACATATCCTCATGCACATCCTCCTGAAAAAATATATCCACAAAAACGAGCATTGTTCTCTTGTTGTCAACACTGGTACACTCATCAACCTGGACTGCGTACCACGGTGACTCATTAATCCTAAAAACTGTGCCTCAACATCCTGCTTTTTCATCAATTCAACTAGTTATGGTGCTAGCCGAAAGAGGAACACGAGCCACCCTTTGAACTGCAGCCTAAAAGTCCCCTAAAAGTTCATGGCAAATATCCTTAGCAGGAGACAGGATCATTCTTCACCAATAGTAAAGGGCTTCTTAGCTTTAGCAATGCGGGTAGCCACTAAAAATGTGCTTTCAGTGCAGACACTTTTGATGAAGCAGTGGCCTAATTGCTTCTGTTCATCGTGTTCACGTTTTTTTCCTTTTGAAAAACTCCAAAGGCTTGCCTTTTAATGCAGGATGCTTGGTCTCCACGTGGCAAAGCAGTTTTGAAGGTTTCATGGCTCTGTTGGATAGCCAGTCGCCACATATTATACAAAGTGGGCTTGGAGAAAGTGAATCACCTGTTGCAATGAACCCATAATTTAAGTAGGACTCTCGGCAGTTTCTTCCTAATGCAGCTTTCATTTTGTTGGCAGCCTTAGAGTCTTCTGCCGGCTCATCACTGGGTCTTGCCCCCTTATCAATGCAGCTCTCCAGTGACATTTGTTTTTAACTCATTTTTGTTAGGGTTAGCTTATGGGCTTACCAAAACTGTGACTGAGACAAGCGCACAGTGCAGGAAAGAGGTGCAGACAGAAGTGGTAAATAAAATAATGGGCGGTTCACATGCAGACTAAAATAAGTGTCAGACTCTGATTTCAAGCCTGCCACCATATGCTGCTTAACTGTTACTTGCCATTCACTGATAGGGTTTTGATATGAGTCTGCAAGCAACTGATTTATTATGGTGTCTGTGCAGTCAAAACTCTCTGCTAACAATAATCTGTATTTGCAGCCACTCCCCAGCGCTAGCATCACCGCCTCAGCTCCATCTCAGATCATCAGGCACTAGATTCTCATAAGGAGCACAACCTAGATCCCTCACATGCGCAGTTTACAGCAGGGTTCTTGCCTATGTAGAATCTAACGCCTCCGCTGATCTGACAGGAGGCGGAGCTCAGGCGATGATGTAAGCGATGGAGAGGGAGCAGCTGCAGTCGGGTTCCTAACAGTCTGTGGCCAAGGTGTTGGGCACCACAGGTCTAAGTCATTCTTCAACAAAACTGGGATGCTGGTCATCGGAGAACACTAAATCTCCAGTGGAAGGTGAGAGGTAAAAATTGTCAGAAGTAATGAAGAGAATGAGGAAAAAAGAGGTGAGAAGTCTTACCCCCTAGGTAAGATCCCTGCCCTGCTCTACATCTTTTTTCTTACCTGTTCTCAGAGAATTTGCCTATCCTGAGCAAAACCATCTGGCAAAATTGCCCATCCAAAAGATATTCCCAAACCCAGAAGGTTGGCAAGGGGGCTGCTGAGCAGCCAGGAGAGGAAGCACCAAAATCTCGCCCCCCACCCTATCCTGTTTCTCACTTCACTGGACCACACACCTGTGAACATCTAATGGAATTTCTGGGGGGTTTTTCTAATGCATCACAAAAAAACAAGAAGATACTTCAGTGAAGGGCTGGATCAAGCAACTCTCTTCAAGACAGCTCAAATTGCCCTTCATTGCCTAGATAAAGGATTCCATGATATGTCCCCTTGCAGTTACACCTCCCTTCCCCAGCATCTACCCACATATCCTAAGCATCAACCCCACCAAATGATCCACATAAGAAATACACTAGAATGCCTTTTGGTTTTTCCTCTGACCTTCTTCAAGGTCATGTTCAAATTCACAACCTTCATAAAGCCTTCCTATTGCAACATTCAAATCCATTGCTCTCTCTTCTTCACTTCCACAGAACTTGGAAGTACACTAGAAGTCTAGGCATTATTCCTTATCTCCCAGATTCTACTGTAAGCTGTAACTAAGTTGAGTTCCCTTCATCCACGCTGCTTTGTACATATTAAGTGCTTGCTTAACTGAAATAACTACAATTTGTTTAGCATTATGTGCCAGGAAGCACATCAGCCGCCTTCATCAGTATATCATTTCCACACACCTCACAAAGTTTAGGAGGAAACCCCAGGGCTACTCAGGCAGGCAATGGAAGTCAGAATTCAAACCCATATCCAACTCCAGAGCTTTTATCATTTCATCAATACTATACAGCCTCTCAAGGGAGAAAAATTAGAGCAGTAAAGTGGAAAAGTATCAGCTCACCAGTCAGTCACCCACTACAAGTTTCTGCCTGATTTTTCTCATCAATCTCAGATTTTAAGGCACGGCTGGTATAAGTACTAAAGTGTTTTTTACAAATTATCCTAATTGGAATCATTGGCACATGCCACTATATTATTATGGAACAGTCTTTCTTTCACTTCAGTGCCTCACAGTGAGAGATGGGATGTCTCTATGTTTGCATAAAATCCTTTGATGTCTGGATGTACTCTATAAAAAGCCCATGTATTCGTCCGTATTTTTTCATGGGGAAAAATAAAGCAGCAAGATCAACTTTAAAGAACATCATGCATCTATTTTTAAAAGCACACGCTATCTAAATGGCTATAGGTTTCTGCATTTTGATAGAATCATGACAAACACCTGAAAAAGACAGAAAGCAGCGGTGAACCCCCTAAAATACACAGGAGGCAAACTGGGAATTGTCGACAAGGAGAGGCTCCAGGCCTGACAGTACTGCTTTTAGTTTCCCCTGCCACCAGCTAGCTGTGTGGCCTTGAGACATCATGGGTTTCACCTTCGTTGGGAAAGGGGGAAACCACGGCCCTCTCAAAGGTAATAATGAGCAGATAACAGTAACACAAAAAGCACCCAGCACTTGGTAAGTTCACAAACCTTGATTCCATACCCCATGTTGAACTGACTGTCCTGTAACACTTATTGACCTGATCAAATCAGCTTAGTGGCCTTTGTTTCTCTTTTGGTTACCATGAAAACGTGGTAAGCATTAGATCTGTTTGTACGCTAGCCTTTTAGATAAAAGGAACTGTTAAAAAGCTGTGGAGTGGGAGGGTTGGGGCAACAGTAAATCACTGGTTCCCTAAAGAAAAAGGGGTTAGCTAACACCCCAAATAACATTAAACTCTAAAACAAACTTGGTATTACAAGCTTAAACTCTCCCAAACAAGTCATTTTGGCTAACAGCATGTGTAATTAAAGTTAAAAGCATACTAAAATAACACTTTAGCTGTTGACCTTAAAGATCCTTTTGAAAAGCTCAACCAAAACGCTAGCACATGAAGGCTTGACTTTTTGTCTGCTAAAGACAGCATCACCTGGCCACATCGCACATATCCTTCTGTGGTTGAGATGAAAGCGCAGATAGAATGTGCGGGCCAATCTACGCTACATACAGATGTATTCAATCCTGTTTTACACAACTGGGTTTAACTAGTTCAGAACTTAAATTTCTTCATCCTAGAAGGTCACTGTAAAGGGATAAGAGCTGAGTTGCCATGACATCCCCAGTTACCAGGTGAAACCCCACCAGTTAGACAAGAGCATTACTCAAAAGCTCACAGCATCAGCCAGAATCATCTTCCCCAAACACACACCCAAACCCACTGGACTTATGCTGCACTTTTTAAAAGAAGCAAACAGAAAAACATTAAACACTATTATTTTTGTAATGTGTCTCATGATAGGAAGGCTCTCGACCTTGCAGAAGGCGGAAAACCACAGTTCTTGTCATATGCACAATCACTGGCAATCCACAGCAGGTGCTTAAATGTTGATTGGATTATCAGTGGTGAGTGAAATCATCTGTCTCGTCACAAAGCCCCTCTTTTGCTCTCACTGGCCTTTTAAACTCAAGTAACTGGAACAAAACTTGACAGATCATGGTGGCAGTGTGTTTTCAGAATTAATTTGGCAAATACACCATAGTTTGCTACAACAGCACAAGTTATTTGCAAATCATATGTAGGTATAAATGTCATTTAAATGTGGTTTTGAGCGTAAAAAGATATTCTATATGTAACTATGCCTACATTAGTATAGCAGCTACTGACTCTTCCACTCCTTCCCTTCAGAATTGACTGAGCCAATATTTCAGCTTTGTTCTGCATTAATATTACACAAAATAACTTCACAGATTGCAGGAAGATGTGGCCAACAATAGCAGGAATTAAATAGAAAGTCTATTTAATTTTAATTCAGTGCTCCTGTGTGCAAACCAGAAAGACTTCAGCAATCTCACATCTGTCAGAAATCTGAGAAGGGTCAGAGCTTTCATGAAGAACTCATTGAGAAATCCCTCAAGTACAACTTACTACGTGGTATTTTACAGACACTCAGCCTGGTAGAGAGAGGAGATACCATAAAAGCCCTGAGCTAATTCGCTACGTTGTATAAAGAACTTCCAAATTAAATGACAATTCAGGGGGTTATGGGAGATGGCAGAACAGGGGCTCAGACCTGAAACAAGTCTAACAGCTTAATTCAAACTAAAAAAGTTTTTAAAGCCCAGTGTCAAACATCTTAGAATGTTCAGCACTGGAACTGAATTACAGCAATAGTATTGGTACTTTGGTTTTTTTTTTTTTTTTTTTGAGACAGAGTCTCACTCTCTTGCAGGGGCTAGAGTGAGTGCCGTGGCATCAGGCTAGCTCACAGCAACCTCAAACTCCTGGGCTCAAGCAATCCTTCTGTCTCAGCCTCCCAAGTAGCTGGGACTACAGGCATGTGCCACCATACGCGACTAATTTTTTCTATATATGTAGTTAGCCAATTAATTTCTTTCTATTTTTAGTAGAGACGGGATCTCGCTCTTGCTTAGGCTGGTCTCGAACTCCTGACCTTGAGCAATCCGCCCGCCTTGGCCTCCCAGAGTGCTAGGATTACAGGCGTGAGCCACAGCGCCTGGCCGGTACTTTGTTTTTAAATGTTGGGGATAAAGCCTGGTTGGTGTAGATTGAGTTTTTACTGAACAAGCACTTACCAAACCATTAAACAAGAAAAAGCACAGCCCTGGAACACAACAGAACAAGGACAATGCTGTGTTATCCTTCCCTGGCTTCCCTGGGAAGAACTCACAGCACTATTTTCAGTCTCATGTTGATAGGCTTAGAAAGCCAACAGCCACCAGGAATTATACTAACACACCAAATCACCCTCTTTTGCACAAATAGGCAATGTTAGGTGGTGCTTATGAACACTCAGGTATATTCTCATGTAGTCTGCTAGACAGCATGTCTTAAAGACCCTGTGAACATACACCACTCATGAACCTGGTATCAAAACTATAAAAATGTTCATTTTAACATCACAGACTCCCATATTGAAGTCCTAATATTTCAGGGTGATTTTTTACTATATTAAGTGACCAATGAATGTCAGCACTTGCTGAGCTGAGGGAAGGTAACTGGGAGTGATTTCCAATGAGACTGCACACCACCTCTTACACCAGACCAGTGAGGAAGGCTGGATGGAGATTTCCAAAGACAGACGCCACACAGGGTGGGCTTCAGGCTTGCCAGGTCTGGTCCCCCTTGATTGCTTCTCCTGCAGTGCACTAAAACCACAGAAGTATTCAACGATAATCAGGCAACATCACAGATGCACCTTCAGGGATTGATGGAAACGCTTCACTAATGTACCACATTCACTGAAACTTTGCTCTCTGTATTGCTAATGAGGGCTGACATCAATCATGTGATAGCAATAAGCCATTTTTTAATATAGATTCACCTAGTTTCCAGAGTTTGTGGTCATCTTATCATTTGATACAGTGTAGCTACCATACCTTGAGAGCTTGTCACATTAAAGTACTTCCACCAACCAGAGGCTGACCCTGCAAACGCTGGATGAGCACAGTTCCCCCTCCAGCCCGAGGAGCTCTGCTGTCTGCGTGGTTTACCAAACTGCAAACTATTTAAAGCTGCAAAAACTGGGTCCCAGTCAACTGAATGCACCTAGAGTACAGAAGCTGCGCTCCTCAAGCCTCCTCCTCACTGCATGACACCGAAAGGGTCACATGGGAAAACTAACCTCCCATCTTTGACACTCCATTCGGTACGGTAAAGAATTTATACGAGCTGACCACCCCCTTTTTTTTAATTAAGCAAGTCTGTGGCCTTACCAACAGTCCAGAACTCCCTCCCTCCCTCCCCACCCCAAACAAAAAACCCTGTTGCAGGTATCACTACCTTAATCCAAACCTAGCACCTCTGCCACCAAGGCCAACCCGGGCAAAAGATTAACCTGTAGTCCTCGGCCTTAAGTTCACTGACAGGGCCAACCGTGGAGAAAGAAAGCCAATTTTCTGTTTGTTTTAAAGGAAATACTTCCTGGCGCATGTTTAGGACTCTGAACTCTGCACATGAAGCCACGTGGTTGGTGCTAATCTGGCTCCATCCACTTAAGGTCGGCCAAAGAAACCTCTTTCCGATTACCCAGCTCGGGTAATCGACACCATATATCATTCAAGTCACGCGGGCTCCGACCGGATCCCCATGGCGCTGCATCCTCTCCCCACAGCAATCCTCCGGGGTGCGGGGCGAGTGGGGGACGGAAAGTGGCTGGAGGCTTGGGCAGGGAGGAACTCACACCTGTGCGGCCAAAACTGGCTCTAGCGGCTCAGGTGAAGTCCGAGGGAGCGGGGTAAGAGGAGACACCTGCTCTTCCAGTAAAGCCAACTTTGCCACTAGCAAAGTGCGCGGGCACGCTACTTGCGGTGCCCACCTGTAGCCACAGCAAACAAACTTTTTTCCCCTTCTGGGTTGGAAGAATGCGTTCCCTTACGCCACCCCCTGGCCCGAGCCGGCAGCGGCCTGGAGCTCCGCGGGCTCCTCACCTGATATCCCTAAAACCCCGACCCGGTCTGTCCCAGGGCGCAGCCCCCGCGCCCCGTTGGGGTCTGAGGGGTGAAAGGTTGGGGTTGCCAGGTGGGGATTAGGAATTTGGAGAGGAGAGCGGGAGGACGCCGGTCACTGCCCTTTGCAACTCCAGCTCCCAACTTCGCCAGCCACGCAGCCGCTGCCCGCCCGTTCCCTCCGTGGCGCGCACCGGCACCCTCGGCTTCTCCAACGCGGCCCTCGGCGAGGGGGGCCCCCCCAAGGCCGGCGGGAGCCCCGCGCGCCCGGCGCACTTACAGCCATAGCGGGGTCTCTGCAGCGACGGCAGCTCTTCGTGGGGCATCCTGCGCGTCTCCGGGGGCCCGCCCGGGGCGCGCCCCCCGCGGCTCCCCTCGCTGGCCAGGCTCGCGGGCTCCGCGCCCCACCGGCGCGCTCGGAACCCGCCTCTCGCTGTCCTCCCCTGGCCTCTGCGGGACGGGCGACCCTCTCCCTCGGTGCTCCCTCGCCAGCGCCCGCCGCAGCCGCCGCGCGCTGACACCCGAGTAGAAGTGAACTCTCCTCCCTCGCCCGCTCGCCGGCCGCCGCCGCCGCCTCCCTCGCAGGTTTCCTTTCTCCTCCAGCCGGGCCCGGTTGTTCAGCGCGCTGCGAGCGCGCGCCGCGGCGCAGCGACCCCTACCGCGGGCCGGCCGCAGCGCCCTGGCCGCGTGGACCCGCCCCTGCCCGGCCGGGGTGGGAGGAAGGGGCTGAGCAGGACGCGGGGCCGGGACCCCCTGCAGCTGGGCCCCGCGCACAGCTGGCGGCCGGGGGATTGTGGCCGCCCCGCCCGACTTTTGACTTCAGGAGCGTTTGGAGGGTGGAAGTGAACCAGCGCGGAGAAGTGCAAGAAAAACCGCAGAAGACACAGGCAGTGCTGGTCGCCGGCGTGTTGCTCAGTTACTAAAGGACAAACAGCGCCGTTCTTTGCCTCGGGGAAGATTGCGCGTTGAGTTTTTTTTTTTTTCTTCTTCATTTTTTTGCTTCGAAAGTTGCTTCTGTGACTTTTTTGTCTACAAAATACAGGGTTCCCCTTTCAGGACAAGAAACTGAGCGTGTGCGCGTGTGTGCCTGAGGGACGAGATAAACACAACCCAAGCAACCACTCAAAACACAACTGCGAGCCATCCTCCGAGCACCTTCTGCCCGGCCCGCCCCAGTGTGCAGAACTGTCGCTCAGGCCCAGCTGGGGTCACACACCACAAAACCCTTTTCCGGCTAAGCTTTTAAGGAAATTAAACTGCATATGGCTGTTTTAAAAGTGGGTTTTTCATGCTGTCACCAGGAGCTGTTTTTCTCTACCTTCGTCTGGAAGAATGTGAGACCCTTCTATACCTGTGCCGTATGTGGGTGACCCGATGGCTGGAAAAACAAACTGAGATAGGGCTATAGGGATTATTCCGTTGAAGAAAAGGTGGCCTAGTGGCACTAACCATTTTTTGTTATACAAAGATACAGTGGGTGGCCAGCTGTTTTCCGTTTCATATAGGAGATGCATCTTCTCAAACTTGCTAAAACTCAGATTCTTGGGCCCCACCCTCAGAGTTTCCAGTTCAGTCCAGTCTGGGCTGTGGCTCATGAATTTGCATTTCCAACAAGCTGCCAGTGATGCTGACACTGCAGAACTGTAGACCCTTTTTACTCCAGTTCTGCCAGTAGATGGGCACCAGGGATTTAAATTGGACTCAGGGAAATCTCCATTCAGATGGGATAACAAGGGAGGAAGGGAATTCTTTTTTTTTTTTTTTCCTACAGGTAAATTTCCACGTGGTTAGAATGGGATGACTGGGGTTTTGTTTCCTTAGAAAGCAGATGACTCTAATTATAAGAGCAATTCAAAGGTGAAAAGACCACATTTTGAAACACAGCACCTTGTCAATATTCACTGAGAGGGCGTCATGTTGAAGGGGATTTTCCTGTGCTTCAGGAGATGCTGAATTAAATGATATCTAAAGTTCATTCCATCTCTATTATTCTGTTTATCAAGTACTAACAATTAAGCCCTACACTTACCGATTTTCAGTATGAGTGTATGATTTAGGCTCGAATAAGTGGGTAGTCTATTTAGAGGTAGTAGGGGGGGAAATCACCATAAACTATTAATAAAATAGTCAAAGAAGGTGATCAGATTTGAAAATGTGGCTTGAGGTGGACCTTGAAGAACGGAATGCGATGTTTGGAGAACATCCAAGGGCAAGAGACGATAGGGTGGGACTTGAGGTTGGGATGGGTCAGAGCTGTGAAGCTGTCACCGGGTTATGCAGGGATCTGGATGTCAGGCCAAGAGGACTGGAGATTACTCTAGGAGCATTCGAAAGCTCTTAAAGGTTTTGAGTGTGGGAGCTTCAGAATGTAAGGGAGTTCAGAGAAGGTGAATCTTGGAGCAGGTTATAGGATAGGTTGGGGTGGGGCAACTTGGAGATGTTGACACTCAGTGGAAGGGGATTGGAGAGGGCTGGAAGAGAGAAGAAAGGCCTCAATGAGGTTGACATCAGTAAGGATGATGAAGGGGGTGGGTGTTTTAACACAGACAAGTTGGAGCCATCAGCATATACAGATATCACACATGCTAATAAGTATTAATAGATTGAGTAAATATCTGTTAATGGTAGAAAGTGAAGTTAAAGCATAAATAGGTGATCGGGAGGACAATTGTAAATTCATGTTCTAGCTGGTCAGCTCTTTGAAAAATCTGGAGCGGTTTCAAGGCTCTCTCATGGCTAGTGTTTCTATGGAGAAATTAACACTAAGAGAAGACTGGAAAAGCACATGATCCTGATATTTTGCAAGTACTGAAGTTAATCTTTGGCATTTTGGTCTGCATTCACTGGGTAACAGCACTATCTCATAGATCACCTCAGAATCTCAGAACAGAAAATTATGTGCAGAATGCTGGCTGTTTTCTCTTAGGGTTTGACATTGGAAAGTGATTCAGATAAATACAAGGCAATGTGTCGGCTTACTTTGCCATCTGATTGTGCTTGCAAGAATATTAAAAACAAAAACTGAGGCCATCTAGTGAGAATGTTTTTTGAATAAGGCAGGAGAATATTTTTTTCCTTAATGTAAAACAAACGGCAACATTGGAAAACTACTAGACATGCTAAAACAATACTTTAAGCAATGTTGTTTTTAAAAATTGATTGTTAAGGCCCATCTATCTTCTTTGACAAGTTGAAATAAGTATGAAAAATTATTTGAAACTTTTGCAACTTTTAAAATAACAATAGCAGATAATTTATATCAAGAGCATCAAAAGGAAAAAAATGTTTGAATAAAAATCTTAGCACACAATTTTAACATTCTGTTTACTTTTGAAATGATTTGGTGATTTTCCAATAATATCACATGATTGATCATTTTAACATACATACCCAAATAGTGACCATGGCCAGAAGCGAGGCATGAGGAAATCACAGGAAAGATATTATTTAAGGCTTTTCAAAGTCTTGGGAGCCTGGGGATTATTAAAATTTTCTAATTTGTTCCCAGTCCCAGAAAAAGAAAGAAGCTGAGAAGGAACAGGAAATGTACTTTTTTTGCAAAGGAGACTTCTATATCCAAAAAGAAACCTGTTATAGTCCAACTTCAGATTTACCAAAAAAAAAAAATCAGAAATTAATAAAACAATCAGTGTTTCAGTTCTTGAAAACAAAAGTGGGAGTACTAGTGTCAGGAGAAAGAAAACTACAGAATTGGATGGCTGCTTAGCATCATTTTACTGACAAGGAAACTAAGGCAGAGAGAGGTTGCATGATATTGACAGCTATGGGCAAACAGAGACTAGACTACATTTTAGGCCTCCTGAGAGTCTCTGCCCATTGTTTTTTCTATTGTGCCTATTTTTGTTTACATAAACATTTACTTTTTTTTTCCAATGAAATCCTTTTTCACATCACTAAAGCCTATAATTTTGGACAATTTTCAAATATTTTATAAATGTTAAATCAGTATGCCTTCCAGAAATCTTGACTTTTTCCTCTTTATTTTAAAATTTTAATCAAAGTTTGGAAAGACTTTCTAATCTTTAATTTTAGCCAATTAAATAACCACACACAGACCCCATCTCTACTAAAAATAGAAAAAATTAGCCGGGCATGGTGGCTCGAGCCTGTAGTCCCAACTACTCTGGAGGCTGAGGCAGGAGGATCGCTTGAGTGCAGGAGTTTGAGGGTGCTGTGAGCTAGGCTGATGCCACAGCACTCTAGCCTGGGTGACAGAGTGAAACTCTGTCTAGATAAAAGAATAAATTAAAAAATACATACATACATACCACATACAATTCCATTATTATTATTCCCTTTTCACAGTTTAATAAAGTTAGAGCTCAAGTGACTCTGAGAGGATAACCCCCAGGGTACCCTGTAAATCAACAGAGAGCGCAGCCTTGACTGCTAGGTGCCCCCCTTCATTCTTTCTGCCCTTTACCCTGCATTAATTTTCTCATTGCATATATCACTTGACATATCATATATAGGGTTACTCATTGTCACCTCTCTCTAGAATTTGAGCTTCTTGACAGCTGGTATTTGGTCTAATTCTTCACTGCTGTGTGTCCAGGACTTGAAGCAATGCCTGGCATGTAATAGCTGCTCAATTATCTTGTTGCAATCATGAATTTACTAAGATAAATTATATGCACCAGTCACTATACTAGTAATAGTTGTTACTTTCAGTCCTGTAACAACTCTGTGAAGAAGACAGAGTTATCTTTATTGAACAGAAGAAACTGAGACTCAGAGTCTCAGAAGTAGCATAGGGCAGAGCTGGGTTTATCTGAGTCCAGACCTTTTCCCTAGCACAGAAGCCCATCTCCTGTTCCTTAGACTAATAAATTGAACTACCCATTTCAACATGTTTACCTTCCACTAAACATATGTTCCCTTTTCCTAGGTGAACACTACAAATGCCCCCAAGTTCCTATCATCTGTTTGCCATGGCAAAGAACCAGGACCCTGGGGTCCAGTTTGTATCCAGGCACTGGTTCTGATTATAGTTTTACTGATAATCACTTGTAATTCCTTCTTGGTCTTACATGCATGATTGACATAAAATCTGCAAAGGTCCCAAAGGGCTCTCTGCCACATACCTGTAAAGTTGTTCTGAATCAATTTTTAAAAATTACTCATGCTTTCCCATGGACTATAACTCTAAGTGTGCTTTATCTTAACCTCAGACTGCTCTGTCTCTGGCAGTAGCTCTTTGTCCTAGCTGTCATTCTCCCTGCCTGACTCGTACATTCCCTCCTAGAAGACGTGGTATTAACTGGTTGATGAGAGACAAATTTCTAGCTGACCAAGAAGAGCCTGGATATTTTGAAAGAAGCTTCACAATTTATCAGGGAGTGAAAATTAAAACACTCATTAGGTTGACAAAAACTTAACTGTTTAACAAGCCTAAGAGATCAGGAACTCTCATACAGTGTTGAGGGGAACATACTTTGAGCAACCATTTCAAGGAATAAGCTGGCCATCTCTTGTTAAGGTAAAGATGCACATTTCCTGAAATCCAGCTATTCCACAATTACTATGAGCCTCTGGAGAAGCCCTCATATAAAGGGAAACATGTCCAAGGATGTTAATTCCAGGGAAAAACTGGAAACAACCTAAATGTCCTGTAGTGGCAGAATGGATTAATACATTGTGATATAGAAAAATAAGATAGACAATGATAAATACAATGTTATGTTATTTATGTGAAATTATAAACACACAAAATAATATTACATAATATTAATACATATTGGGATATATGTGTATAGTATAAGTATAAAAACATGAACAGAAAGAATATACCAGTTTCATAGACCGGGTGTGGTGAGAAGCTGAGGAGGGAGGATTAGCCAGTCAACTAAAAATGAAACAAAAATTAGCCAGGCATGGTGGCTCGCACCTGTAGTCCCAGCTACTTGGGAAGCTAAGGCAGGAGGATCACCTGAGCCCAGGAGTTTGAGGTTACTGTGAGCTAGGCTGATGCCATGGCACTCACTCTAGCCTGGGCAACAAAGCAAGACTTGTCTCAAAAAAAAAAAAAAAAAGAAAGAAAGACTCAACAAGGCATAACTCTTCACTTCATGAATGGGTGGAGGGTTGACCATAGGGCTGGCCTGTTGTTTCAGCAAAAATAGCCACACTTTCACAAAGTACTGATGCATTTTGGTGGGGCCCTCTTCAATATAAAGTCTTTGTGTTTTTTTGGTTGGTTTGTTTTTGGTGGTGGTGGTTGGTTAGTAGCTAACCAGCTGCTAACCCTCAGTTACTGTCTGTTAAGAGTTAACTTCTCACCTGGATCTGGTCAGCCTGAGGCCAAGTGTAAAAGCTAATAGTGAACCAAGAAGCATCACAGCAAGAGAGGCAGACGTCACCCATGGCTGCCTTTTGTCAGACTATACACACAACTGCCACCTAAGCTCACCAGACAAAGCCAGAATCATTCAGTTCCACCTCACTCTCCATCTACCAAGACATGTCTTTCCTCCGATTCCCATGCCCTGTCAACATAAACATTTGCAGTCACCTAGGTTCAGAATCTCAATCATTTTGTATTCCGTCAGGACCGTTCCTTAGCCTCCAGTCAGTAGCGCGCTCCTTTGTTAATATCTCCATCATCGCAACCACCGCTACACGTGATGCAAACTCTCACCTCTGAGACCTGTACTATTCCAAGGGCGACTCCGGTGTCGGATTTTCCCTTCTTCCAATCTGGTTTGCTCACTTCCTCCTCTGAATTTCCTTATCAAATACAATGTATTTTTACTGGTATTCTCCTTCCAGCCTTTAGCAGATGCTATTTTAGTCGCTATTTTGTGTTTCTATTGTTTCCTTAATTTAAAACAAAAACGTTAGCATCTGGAGGTCCCAGACTTTGCTTTTACTTCCCACAATTGTAGACAAAAGAAGTAAGTAAACTCGCAGGGTCCAAGACAGCAGTGTGGGAAGTTATAGCTGTTGAAAGCCTGCTCATCCTCTGTCAACCTGAAAGGACAAAGCTGGGGCCAAATTAATCCAGAGAGTTTATTTGGGCCAAGGCTGAGGACTGCAGACTGGGAGACACTTCCAAGCTGCCTTGGGGAGTGCTCTGGAGAACAAAAGGGAGGCTTAAGCTTTTAAAGAAAAAAGGACAAATCCAATTACAAAAGTTGTTCGTCAGGAATTCTCATTGGTTTACAGAAATAACACTGGCTAGTGATTGGCTATACATTATTGAACTTTAGGCTCTATGGCATTTTAGGGCTACTTGGCCTCGGTCTAGAGCCAGAATAGCAAGTGGCTTCAAGAGAGAATTATTTAGCTAAAAGGAGAGTGAGAGGTAACTGATGGTACATTCTAGAATGCCTCTCCTGGGCTTGCTGCTTTAAAGGGGCTCACCTTCCTCAGCTAAAAAGTTTTCTTTTTTTCTTTTTCTCTTCCATGAGAAGAATTCTAAACTAGTATTTTCCTACTAGAGGCTTGGAGAGCCCAAAAATTGAGAGAGTTTATGAAGTTGGAATTTGAATTTTATCCAGCATACAGTAGGTGCTCCATAAAGATTTGACGCTCCTGGGGGAGATCTATTTGGGTCCTGGCAAGTGATGATCAAGTGACAACATCAACAAAAAGGCTCTGCCTGCTGCATATTAAGGTTATCATGTAGCCTTTACAGTTTCTGTCTGCACGGGGCCACTAAGACCGGCTGGCTAGAGAAGGCTTCTTTTCATTTTCCCAAGATGTCTGTATTCCAAGAATGTTGGAGTTTTTATTTCAGCAGGTCACATGTTCAATATTTTGGTGAGAATTTAATATGAACAGAGACCACATATGCAGAGCAAGGGTGGTGGTGTTGAAATGTAAGACAGGAACCTCTCGCTGATCAGCCACAAGGCCCTGTGGGGGAGGGGAGGCCCAATAGTCACCAGAAAAACTCTGCTTAATGTTCTGTCATTTGAAAACCCGGTGTTTACTGTGTTTACTGTCACATTTCGAAAAACCCTCAACCCTCTTCCCGCTCAAAGTGCTACATGTTGTCTAGTAGTGTTGATTTAAATTATTTTAAAACAAATTTAAACTGTTTTCACTTTGAGAGTAAATTCTACAATCTCTTGAAAGAACTGAAGACATTCTGGGAGGTTAAATTAAACAAAATAGTACAGAGTTAGCAATTTATCTTTTGCAAAACTACAATGCGAACTTTCAGGGCCCTTTAAAATGTAGTGAAGTAAACTCTTCTGAATGTCTGGAGTTTATATTTTCTCAGAAAATCTGTTAATTCGTATAAACTTGAGGCCTAAAACAATGGCTTCGTTGAAATTCTATGAGGTGCTCTTTAAAAAAAGAAAAAAGCATTTGTCTGGAAGTGCTATGGAAAGGATTTGTGCACTGGGTAGGAAGTCTCTTTCAATAAGCAACAAAACCTTTGATCAAAATTTTGAAAATCTGGCCCCAATTCATATGCAGTTCCTTTTCAGGATCACCAAAGATGTAGCTGGCATTCCAAACCTCCATGGGCCCAGAAGATCCAAGCTCCCTTTGATTTTATTTCTAATTTTTACACTAATTTATTATAAACAAGCTTACAAATAGCTTTTAAATCTTAAATAGCTTTTTTATTATTCATTTTTAGCAATATTAGACTTTTTCTAATTCCTGTGCTTGAATTGGTACTTTTCTATGCTAATATAATTGTTTCTTTTTCTTTAAGATACAGGAATCTCACTGTGCTGCCCAGGCTAGAACACAGTGGCTATTCACAGGCATAATCATAGCTCACTGCAGCCTAGAATGTCTAGGCTCAAGTGATCCTCTCGTCTCAGCCTCCTGAGTAGCTGGGACTACAGGTATATGCCACTGCTCCCAACTAATATAATTTTCAACTAACTTGGGGTTTCCAGTCTGCTTCAGGGTCTTGGTCAGTTTTATAGTACTTGGCCTCAAAAATGAGGTTTTGGATTTTTACATGAGATATTGGCATCCTTCACTATGTAAGATGGTTTATTCGCTAAGTAAATACGAGTTTTCAATTGAATTCAGCTATGTATAGTCACAGCCTGAGCATTAATGCATGAAAGTGCTACCACGGGAAGCTTATAAAAGCTAATTTTTTGAAGATTTCTCAGGAACATAAGAGTTTTATGCTATAAAAATTTGCACATAGGGTAGTGGTGGTGGGGTGAGAGAAAATATTGTATGATTTCTCAAGAACACTTCCAACGTGGTTCAGTGATTGCATAGACCTTTTCAGTGCATGCTCCCTTGAAACACACTTCCTCTGCTGAATCAAAGAACCCATGACAGGAACAACCATTTTCTTTGCTTTCACTGTCTTCTTATTCCTTGTGACAGATCTTGACACAAAACAATTAAAGGTTTTGTTTTGTACATTTTAAAAAAAAAATAGGTTTTGGAATTCCACTTGTGTTTATTTCTCTTGCTTGAATTGCTCAGTCCCTTAAAAAATCCCCAGGAACTAGTAGCCAAGGGCCACAAAGGGAAGAGGTCACACTCATGTTTTTGTTTTCCCTATAGTCTTATACTAGGAGGACACTGATTCTTCTCCTATGATGCCTCTATTGGCTTCACTGATACCTCTGATGGAAGACTTTTATTTTAGGAAATTTTAAAAAACAAAAAAGAAAGAAAGAGAAGAAGGAATGAGAAGATGAAAGCTTGAGCTGGTATATAAAATTACTACTTCCAAGTAATTTTCATTTCTTCCCCAAAGACTTCTCAGGTGTCCATGACTTGAAACACTTAATAAATCATCTGTTATTCTAGTTTAACAGCTCTCCAGTTTTATTCACTGATATATGTACATCCACTACCTTGTATACAGTAGGTACCCAATAAATATTTGTTAAATCAATGAATGATTAACTTCAACCTCAATTCTCTCCAAAATTAATTTGTTACTTCATCTAGGGATGGGAACCTACGGCCTTGGGACCACATGTGGCCTTCTGGATCTTTGACTGTGGCCTCTTGACTGAATCTAAATTTTACAGAGCAAATTCTTTTAATAAAATAATAATAAAGAGATTTGTTCTGTGAAGTTTGGATTCTGTCAAGAGGCTGCACTTGGGGATCTGGAGGGCCACATGTGGCTGTGAGGCTGCAGGTCATTGCTTGCCTCAAACTGAGGTCTTGAAATTGATTTCTTGCCTCTCCCAGGCTTTTTTATGCCAGCTGTTGCGAAGGAGAAGTTCAGTAATTTCCCATATTTGGTGAACGACCATGTGTTCAAACAGCATCTGGTTGCAACGGAAAGCTCAACTTCGGTAGATGACCTGTATGTAAATTAACGAGTACCTACACTGTAGTATCTCCCACACAGAAAAGAACAGGGCAGCATTGTAGCTGAATGATATAAAATATTAGCATGGACTCTGGAAAGAGAATCAACTATGCTATCTCTGAGAAGCAAAAACATTGTGCAGCCTCTTGGAAACTCACTTAGATGCTTTCAATGCAAGGCGGTTGCTTCTAATCAGCCACCCAGCTCAACTTCCAGAAATAGTGTCATGAAACAAAATGAAGTGTGAATTTGACTTTCCTAGGAGCTGCCCATTGTGGACAGGCCCACGTGGTGAGAATGAACCCAGCTAGAGAAAAGCCCTGTGGTAACAGCAGGTCATACAGCAGTGGCTCCAGCTCCAGGAACTATGACCGGGGGCAAAAGTTATATCAACATGCTCTAATAGCTCCCCTGCCCGGGGACCCGGACACAAGAGAGCGATCTGGAAATACAGAAGCTGCATAAATAAAGCGAGAAGAATGACAGGGGCCTAAGAATAGAAAAAGAAAAATCTTATGGGTCACAGGCATCATTGAGCTGAGTGTATCTCAGAAGGAGTGAACTTTGATGGAATTCGCTGTGCTTTGTCCTTTCTCTCTTAGCAGCTTCTGAATTATTAATATTAAAGCATGGCTGAAAAGGGCAGGGATCAAAATGGTTACCTTCCTGGAAGAAGAGAACAATCCAGGAAAAGATTGAAGAGGATCATTCAGCTTCTTAGCATGGAAGTGTGAGAGCCAGAAGTCCACTTATGGAGGGAAGATGAGTTGGCAACTATGGAGAAACTGTGCTCTGAAAAGAGCATCTGTGAAAAGGAGCCCCGGGACAACCAGTGAAACCGGAGTGACATGTGGAAGGACTTTCTGTACCCTCTGCCCAGAGCCAAGGCTGAACCAGTTGGGGTTCAGTTTGCAGGCAGCCTTTCAACTTTCCTACTCTTCGACTCTAATTCTCATGCATCGTGTACTTAAGCAGTTGCTGGACTTTTCTATTGTTCAATACTTTGGTATATTCGATATTTGGTAATTTATCTGACATCTCTGGGATTTTTTTGAGACAGGGTCTTACACTGTCATCCAGGCTAGAGTGAAGTATCACTGTAAACTCTCAAACTCATAGGCTCAAGCAATCCTTCTACCTCAGTCTCTTGAGAAGCTAGGACTATAGACGTGCAACACCACACTTGGCTAGTTTTTAAGTCTTTTGTAGAGACGGAGTCTATGTTGTCCAGGCTGGTCTCAAATTCCTGGCCTCCCAAAGTGCTGGGATTATAGGTGTCAACCACCATGCCCTGACACCTCTTTTATGTGGGATACTATGCTAAGTGTTGAGGAGGGTTAGAAAGAAAGAAAGATTAATCACGGGTTGTGCCTTATAGCAGCTTACAGTCCCATTTTGCTCTTGCCCTAATTTTTATGCAAATCTGTGATTCTGAAAGGCCAGCTAGGTCCATATAACCTAAGCAAAATAATAAGAGTGGGATGGAGAAAGTTATTATATTCACCTAAGAATATTGTAAAGGTTCATAAAAACATTGCATGTTTAGTTTCACAAAAAAGTAGTTCAAAACTAAATAACTCCATGAAGAAAGCAATAAAAGGGAATTTTAAGGGGGAAAAAGGGTCATTTTCATCATCTAAATTTACCTATCTTAGCTAAAATTCGTGTCCTTTCTAGTGTTGAGCTCCTGTATAGCTATAATTCTCTAGTTAAGACAGCAAGGTGGTATTCAGAACAGGGAAATATGTCTTATTGTTCTAAAAGTTGTCTGTCCAGTCTTGCTGCTTTTAAAACTTGCAGAGAATCACTCTGCGAGTGAGCCCAAATACTTCCTTTTATGCTGAATAAATAAACTTGCTTCCAAGTCAGGATGAGCAGATAGCTCCAAACACTAAACACTTAATGGCATTCAGCATGAGAGTCCTGACGTGATCCCTAAAATCAGTGGTTAGTATATTCTGAGACTTTAAGAAAAAAAAGTGCACAAATTCATCTTGTAGTTTTTAGTACAAGTGGCATTCATATGTACATAATATTCTCCATCTGTTCATGTATATATGCATAAACTTCGCTATCACTTAGTAAAGTAACCAGTCTTTTTACTCAACTCAGTGTCTCTGGGGCATCAAGAGTTCAGTGAGAGGGCATCAGGTAACCAGAGGTGGGAGGAAGCTCAAAGAATTCAAATGTCACCCACTTCACACTTTTGCCAGAGGGCATTCCTGAGTTCTGCTGAGGGACCTGATCCAGGCAGAAGGCTGTCAGGGACACTTGGCCCTGGGGGCCATTATTTTACTAATTATACAGAGGAAGAAACAGAGGCACAAGATGTGAAGATGAATGATCACATACTTTTGATTTTGTGCTTTCTTCCCACTACAATAGTTTTTCTTTTTTTCCTTTTTGATCACTATCTTTCTTTTTATTTAATTAATTAATTAATTAATTTATTGAGACACTCTTGTCAGCCTAGCTCACAGCAACCTCAAACTCCTGGGCTCAAGGGATCCTCCTGCCTCAGCCTCCTGAGTAGCTGGGACTACAGACTCATGCCACCACCCCCGGCTAATTTTTTCTATTTTTAGTAGAGACAGGGTCTCACTCTTGCTCAGGCTGGTCTTGAACTCCTGAGCTCAAGGGATCCTCCCGCCTTGGCCTCCCACAGTGCTAGGATTACAGGCGTGAGCCATCAATAATTTTTCTTTCTTAGTGAGCAAAAGAAGGGAATCAAATAGGCTAAGTACCTTGTCAGAGGTCGTTCAAAGCCTTTGTCTAAATTCAAAACAACACTGGTTTGGAGATCTCCCTGGAACATTCCTGACTAATGACCAGGAGCCAAGGTCTCCCCTAGAAAGTTAGATGCTGCCTCTCCAAAGAAACTATCCTGGGGAAGCTTTGCATTTTCTTTTTTTGAGCTGGAAGAGGAAAAAGAGAAAAGAATAGATTGAACTCTTTTCAGAGTTAAGATATGGATCTGAGGTGCAAACAGGATGACAATATTGCACTTGGCTCCTGCCTGGAATGGGTTTCATTGATTATTAAGAAGAGACTCCTGCTGGTTAAATAGGTTTACATTAGAGCTAGAAAGAGTGGTGTTTCAGCTGCCCCTGGAAGGAGGTGTGGCCTGGGCAGAAAATGCCTCCACTATTCCCTATGAGCCAAATGGGGCCCACGGATATTTCACTTAGCTTGTGCTGTTCGGGCCCACGCAGGGTTTAAAAATAAATAAATTTGTTGCTAACATGTAAAAATGTTGGTTTCCATCTTCTCCTTAAAAGACCCAAAAAACCAAAAACAAAATTCTGGCTAGGAGGCCCACATTCCCACATGGCAACAATGGGTTAGAAGTGGTCAGTGACTGTCCCTTTAAATGGGACACAAACCCCAGTTCAGACAGGACCTGCTGCCCAGGGCTGTGTGCCCTGCCTGTCCCTGCTCCCTGTTCCCACCCAAGTCTGCAGAGCACTAGTGCTGCAGATTTTCCCAACTCGCCTCTGCCAGCAGGTTCATCCCTGCTGAGTGTGGCTCTCTCTCCCAAAGCTCAGCTTTCTTCTAGATGGTATCCAGCACTGGGCAGTCGTACAGGTCAGTCAATCCAGTGCTGGAATCTCACGCTCTCAAATGGCGTTTGGTCATTTTACAGGGGTTTTCTGGACCTAGTGGAGAGAGCATGGTGGTGCAAATTCTAGACCAGGAGACAGGCCAGGTGGAAAGGGATTTTGGTACAGGTGAATCTGCCTGTTGTGCCAGCCTGGGGGGCAGGGGGGTGTCCTGTCCCTTCTTGAGAGTGGGGTGAGCCAGAGATTTGGGCTTGTAATTAGGTGACGGAGTGGTGGAGTGGTTACACCCTTCACCAGGTTTGTTCCAGGAAAAGAGCGAGATCTCCCCATGGCCACATTCACCTCCAGAGGTTTCCTCCAAGGGACTGCCCTCAGGGCCCTGGCTTCAACAGGCCTCCTTTTGGGCCCAGGCCAGCCATGATTGGGACTTGAGCATGTGAGATGCCCGCCACAGCCACCTGATGCCAATCGGCCTCCTGGCTGAGTGCCAGACACTGCTTAGGGAAACAAATGGCTCCTCCCTCAGCCTGCAGGTACAGCTCCAAGGTCAGATGGGGCTGGAGGGCAGCCAGGGCAACGCTGGGCTTGGGATCTTGCAGCCCAGGGCGAGAGAAGCTCACTGACTTCTAACTCTGCCCCTGCCGGCCCCCTCCCCAGGACTGGCCCCACGTTAGTTCGGCACTGTGATCATCAGACCGGCAGCTGGTTTAGTTCCTACAGCTTTTCCTTCTCCTTCTCCAAACTTCTAGAGCTGTTTAGCTTTAGGAAGTACTTAACAAGTCTCATGTTTGAATGAGAACCCTGGGAACCCTAAGGAAAAATAGATGAATGTCAACAACCTCCCTCAGAGCCTCCTAGTTTTTGTTCACAGCCTAGAAGGTACCGTATGAATTTGGAAAAATCATATTGTGATGAGAGACTGCAAGAGAAGGAAGAGAAAGAGAGAGAATGTAGAATTTGGAAATAAGTCCTTAACACTAGTGTGTCCCTAGCAAACATTTCTAATTTCTCTAGGTTTCCCTGAGACTCAAGGAGCTGAATTTCAAGTTAGACCTCACATTATCACCTTGCACGCATGGATTCACAGTCCGAATTTAGATCCACAGTCTGAATTTAGATCCAGGGGGGAAAAGCAATAGGAAAACTGAGAACATACAATTCAATACTTAAAAATAAAATTGATCAGGGGAGGGGGAGAAGGCGATGGGCAAAAACCTACCTAATGGGTACAATGAACACCATTTGGGTGATGGGCACACTTACAGCCATGACGCAAACATTACAAAAGTGATCCATGTGACCAAAAACATTTGTACCCCCTTAATATTTTTGAAATAAAAAATAAAATGACTTATTCACTAAGAAAAAATTAAATTAAATTAATGATTTGCTTAAATGTGAACACTTGTATTCTATAGGGAAATTATTAGGTCTCAGAAATTATTTTCCTGAAGCCAGAGTGTGTTTATTGACTATTAAGTGCATAACCTCTGCTCTCTAGGAGTTTATAGGCTAACTTGTTTAAGAAGGCCTGGGTTTTGGAAAAGACTAATAGCAATACAAATGTTTGCCAAACCAGGTCAGAAGACTATAGAAATAAGGACATTTCTTGGCAAAACACAGTGCTGTGAGTTTTTATGACAAAGAGAAAATTAGGCCCATCAGGGAAGGTCTTGCTGAATTTGGCATTTAAAATGTTTTACCTTCTACATAATGGCAACCCCGTGTTTGGCTAGACGGACAGGACTATATCTTATTCCTAGCAACTAGAACAAGCCTGACCCATAGAGGAAGCACTCAATTTGCACTTGTTGAATGAATGAGTGAGTGAATAAATGAATTCAGGTAAAGAAAGCAGACAGGTTCCACCATGTTTAAGACAGGTTCTTTTAGGCACACTTGCCAGCATAACCGATGATTATGAGAGTCACTAGCCCTCCCCATATTTGCTAAGACACCATTCTTAGACATGCTTCTCTGCCAGGGGAAGTCTGGAATAGCAATTTTGCTGCTCACAGCCATGTGACCACAGCCATGTGACATGTGGGCAAGTTCCTACATCCTTCAAGCTATTGTACCATCCTCTGTCAAGCAATATCCACTTGGCTAGGTGAAGTGGCTCACGCCTGTAATCCTTACACTCTGGGAGGCTGAGGCAGGAGGACTGCCTGAGCTCACGAGTTCAAGACCAGCCTGAGCAACGGTGAGACCCCATCTCCACTAAAAATAGAAAAATTAGCCAGGTGTCGTGGCATACCCCTATAGTCCTACTCGGGAGACTGAGGCAGGAGGATCGCTTGAGCCCAGGAGTTTGAGGCTATAGTGAGCTATGATGACACCACTGCACTCTACCCAGGGCAACAGAGTGAGACTCTGTCTCAAAAAAAAAAGCGAAAAAAAAAGCAATACCCACTTGACAGGGTTGTGAGAATATCAAAGGAGATAATGTAGGCAAAGCTGTTAGTAAAGTGCTAAAAGGGGCATAGTAAATGGAATCTATTTTCTAATTTAACTCATTCTAATTTGCATATAAGAAAATTACACATATACCTACCCTAAGAGTCTTTCCTAATTTTTATTTATTTATTTTTTGAGACACAGGCTCACTCTGTTGCCCGAGCTAGAGAGAGTGCCATGGTGTCAGCCTAGCTCACAGCAACCTCAAACTCCTGGGCTCAAGCGATCCTTCTGCCTCAGCCTCCCGACTCCCAGCCTACCTGGGACTACAGGCATGTGCCATCATGCCTGGCTAATTTTTTCTAGATATTTTTGGTTGTCCAGCTAATTTCTTTCTAATTTTAGCAGGGACGGGGTCTTGCTCTTGCTGAGGCTGGTCTCAAACTCCTGAGCTCAAAACGATCCACCTGCCTCAGCCTCCCAGAGTGCTAGGATTACAGGTGTGAGCTAGTGCACCCGGCCCCTTTCTGTATATTTTTAAAATCTGTTGTATGCGACTGAGTTGGTCAGTTTAGGAGACGGAATGGGATGGTCAGGAATCCTGGAGTGGAATTAATAATAGTAAACTGTAGTATTTCTAGATGTTCTAAAGCTGCTATCAAAATTTTCACCTGTTCCCTGAGAAAATGGACTAATTCCAGTTCGTAGAAACAGAAATAATTGTCTTGTTTTTCCTTAGAGGGCACATTTGACCTTTAGCCATATAGTTTATAAATGAGGGAATATACTCAGTTCTTTGCATGAAGTTTATAATTTGCTTTTTGCCAGGGAGAGGGATTTTGTTAGAATGTTCATACAATTATTTCCTGCCTGTACCAGTGGCTTAAAAAGAATGGTAAGATTAATTTTGAACTGAAAGGGTTTTTAGAAGTGTAGGAATGTCATGAGGACTTTGATACTCATAGCCCACATTTAAAATTGGTAGTTGTTAGGAAAATTAGTCTTTGGATATATCAAATTTGGTATTTGATAACAAACATCAAATAAGATCTTTGAGATGGGACTTGTGGACCCTGTCATTCTTGACCCATATAAACTTTCGTAGTTTCTATTCTCTGTGTTTTCCAGTTTAAAAATGAAGCCAGATGTTGTGCTCAGGCACCTATCCATTGCAGTGGCTGCCACTGACCAGAGCTACATGCCGCAACAGGTGACGGTGGCTGTGGGGAGGAATGCCAGCGATCTTCAGGAAGTCCGAGATGTGCACATCCCCAGCAATGTCACTGGCTACGTGACACTGCTGGAAAATGCCAACATCAGTCAGCCCTGTGAGTGAAACAGAACTGAGGGAATGGGGAAGGGTGGAAGGGAAGTAATGTTTCTTAGCAGAAGGACCTCTGAAGTGGAGAAGCTGTTGGTTGTTTTTGAGATTTGATTTGTTCCTTAGGATATACACAAAAGTGGTCATTATGTCATCTGTTAAGTGTTTTTAAAAATTACAGAAAGGTAGGAAAACCTTTTTTTAGTTAAAAATATTTTATTCCTTTTTTTAATTGAAAAATCAGAAAAATGTAGATAAACAAAAATACTCAAAATCCTACTACCCTGGGATTTTCACCGTGACTACATCAGTATGGATCCTTCCAGACCTTTTCTTGTGTTTGTGTATTTGTGTGTGTGTATGTGTGGTTTACTTTACATACACACACATACCACATATATGCAAATTTTTTTTCTAAAAAATAGAGTTGTATATATATATATATTTTACGTATAGCTATACATATCTTTTTACAAGAATGATGATAGACTATGCATGTTCTTTTATAATTTTTTTAGTGTGTTATATATTCACGCACACCTTTATTTAGTGTTGTAACAATATGCCTTAATTTTAATCCACCCCTTATTCTTGGACATTTAGGTTGTTTCCAGTTTTATACTATTGTAACCTTGCTTCACACATAGAATTTTGGAAATAATCACAATTCTGTGATTTCTTTCCAGGCTTATTTCATTCAGGGAACCGGAATGCTTCATGTTTTGTCTCATTTCTTCTAATGCTTTCCTGGGCCAAAAGAAGTGTTCTTTGCTCAAAGGAACTGAGGCCTAGGGAGGTAGAGTCTTTGTGTCTCACCCCTAGGCAAAGAAGTAGTTAAGCTTGTGGAGTAGAAGCTTCCTGTCTCATACTGTGCTGGTCTTTTCTCTAAATTATGTCCTTTTTAACTTCTCACCGCCTCCTCTCTGACCCAAATAAGAAATTGTGACATTTCTTAAAAGTGAGTCACGTCTGTTGGACTTGAATATTAAAAAGAAGTACAACTGCTTATGATCCAGCTACTGTTCTATAACTCAATCCAAATTTCGGAACCCTAGGGAGAGTTCTAGAAATGGTCTTACCATGTATTCAGTCAGGATTGTTAAATTACTCTCTAACTTTCAAGACTCATTGCATTCCTAAGAAGTTTTGTGATGTAAAGACTTAAGCCACCCTTAATTTTACACATTATTCTTATGATTTCTTAATCAATTGATTTCTTGTCAATGCTTTTTGACAAGTTTATTGTATTCCAGTTTCATTGCATACATTATTTGTTTCTGTCATCAAAGTATATCTTTAGAATTTTCTTTTCAAAATGTCAATTACTATTTTGCTTTTAGTTGGGAGCCTAGCATTTGTTGAACTAAAGAAGTTAATCCAATACTGAATTTGTTGTTTGTGCTTGACAGATGTCCAGATTAACGTAAAGCGTTGTCTTAGTGATGGATGTGACACTAGGATACATGGTCTGAGGGCTGTTGGCTTTCAGAGAGTTAAGAAGGCTGGAGTCTCAGTCTCAGATGCTTCTGCAATATGGTATTGGTCTCTGCTGACATCTCTGGTGACGGCTTCTATGGAGACAAATCCTGCCTTTGTCCAGACGGTGCTGCACAATACTCAGTAAGTCACTCTCTCTATTTTCCAGCCCCATCAAGATACACTCATTCTTCTCTGATCCTTTAGGGAGTTTCACTGAGCAGCCTTTGATCGTCAATCATCATGGCTCGGTCACCAGCTCAGCCCCGGTTGCCTTAGCATTTCCTGTTTGTGCCCTTCACTCCATGCTGCTTCTCTCTTTGGCTGATGTTCTGACTTCACAGACTTTGAAGAAGTGCCCATTCCATCTTCCTGCTCCTCCTCAACACAGTTCCTCCAAAGTCCTCCTTCAGCAGCTCACTAAGTGGACCGGTCTCGTGAGAAGGTCACTCATGCTGCCCCTGTCTCTTATCCATTGGGGAAAAATTGCTCATGTTTGTATACTTTATATTGGATAAAGCATTTTCAGATGCTTTCTTTTGTTTTACCTGCTGACACTGAAATGTACATGAAAATTATTTCCATTTTATAGATGAGGATATTGTGATCTTCCCTGAGGTCACACGACCAGTTAATGATGAGGATCAGTTTGAATCTAGGTATTTTGGATTCCCAAGTTGAGGGCCCTTCTCACTAATGAGTAAAATGTTTTCAAGGATACTAAGTTAATTTATTTTGAAATGTAGGGCATCTTTGAACATTTTCTCTTAAAAAACAGGGTAGAAAGACTAGGTAGTAACGTATGAGACAAAAACAACCAATTTTAATAGCATTGAAATATTAGTAACATGCAGGTTTGGTAACTGATAATAGGCACTACTAGTATAGGCTGTCAAAGTATCAGCCAAAGAGATTCCTAATATTTTGTTCTCTAGACATCTTTTGAGATTTGTTAGCACTACTAAATAAAACTATTTAGCAAATAACACTGCCACAATGTTAGATCTAAAGGGTAATGGTTGGCCATACCCCTTTCTTTCTTCCTGTTTTAAAAAGTGTTTTTATTAAATCATTTCAAACATAGAGAAACAATGCAAGTGTAATACAAAGCATTTTTATCCTTTCCTCAGTCATTTGAGAGTAATTTTACAACCTGGTGCCCCATTGGCCCTGCACTAAGTGTTATTTCCTATAGACAAGAACATTCTCAGCTGGGCATGGTGGCTCACGCCTGTAATCGTAGCACTCTGGGAGGCTGAGGTGGGAGGATTGCTTGAGGTCAGGAGCTCAAGACCAGCCTGAGCAAGAGTGAGATCCTGTCTCTACCAAAAATAGAAAGAAATTAGCTGGACAACTAAAAATAGAAAAAAATTAGCCAGGCTTGGTGCTGCGCTCCTATAATCCCAGCTACTTGGGAGACTGAGGCAAGAGGATCGCTTGAGCCCAGGAGTTTGAGGATGCTGTGAGCTAGGCTGACGCCTCGGCACTCTAGCCCAGGCAAGAGAGCAATACTCTGTCTCAAAAAAAAAAAAAAAAAAAATTCTCGGACAACCATCAAAACCAACAAGTTAACATCATTGTATGTTGCTACCACCTAATCCTCAGACCCTGTTTAAGTTTTGCAAGTTGTCCGTCCCATCATGTCCTTTACAGCAAAAGGATCCAATGAAATATTTTGCATTTCATTGTCATATCTCTTTAGTTATCAGTCTGGAACAATTCCCCAGTCTTTTCTTAACTTTCATGACCTTGATACTTTTGAAAATTATAGGTCTTTTTTTTTGCAAGTGTTTGTGGATTCTGGTTTATTTGCTATTTCGTCATGAATAGATTTATGTTTTGTATCTTTAGCAGGAATAACATAGAAGTGATGTTGTGTTCTCATCATATCCCACTGGGTAGCACACAACTTCAGATTGTCCTATTTCTAGTGTTAGTGTTACTAACTTTGATCACTTGATTAAAGTGGTGACTGCCAGACTTTTCTACCGTAAAATAATTATTTTTCCCTTTGTAATTAATAAGTATTTTGTGAGGAGGTACTTTGAGAGTATGTAAATATCCCATTTCTCATCAAGCTTTCCATTTATATTGGTAAGGACTCATAGATTCCACTTTTATTCACTAGGTTATGGTCAACCACGATTTTGATGCTCAAATTATCCCAGATTTGGCTGGTGGCAGTCTCTTTCAGTCTGGCTCATGTGTCCTTTGGACATATCCTCTTTACTCTTGGAATGCTTCCTTATTCTCTGGCACCACAAGATATTCCAGGGTTATCTTGAGCATTCCCTGCCTTGGTCCTGGAATCAGCTATTTTTCTAAGGAGTCAGGGTCCCTTTTAGTGGACAATGATATTTAGAAACTAAACTCATTGCTCTCAGGGCATTGTTTCTCGCAGACCCTCTTAGTGGATACAGCTAGGAAGTATATGTTTGTACAGAAATAATACACAACTTCTATATAGATTTATACCTGTATTTATTTTTGTATCTGCAATACTGTGAACTATGAGTTTACACTGATACATCCAATTCTAATCCAGAGCTACAGAGTTTTCTCCCTTTCTGTGTTTGTAACTCCCTTCTCTGATAGTGAGAAACCTGGTTCTTGTCATCCTCAACATAGGTACTTATTTACTCAATCCTCCGATATAACCAGTCTCCCGCTGCCTCTGCCCTTCACGGACACCCTCCCCATCCTACTCCTATTCCAACATCTTTTGCAGAGCTACTGCTTTGCAAAGATGCCCTTCTTATTCTCCTCGAGTCCCTATACCCTGTGCCAGGCCACACTTCTTGCCATAGTTGGTGTCTGCATTCCATACCAGGCTGTCCCTTTGTACAGATACCTTTCTTACCATGCTCCAGGCTCAGATACCCCGCTATAGGCCACCATACCCTTATCCCCCAGATACACATGAATGCCTGCCTTGCATAGCCCCACTGTACCAACTGGATTTTCAGGAAGGGGAAGAGGAAGAGCTTTCTATCTTATTTTTCTTCTGGAAATGTGCCAAGTTGTTAAAGAATGGATGTATTTTAAAGTTTACATCCCTGTTCAGTTGTACTAGTTCATCCGCAATGACATTTTCATACACTCCTGACTTTTTAATATCACTGATCTAAAACTATTCTAAAATAAAAGAGTTATTAGAAAAAAGATAAATGAGGAAAAGTAGGTAAGAAAATTAATATTTTGGGTTGGCTGGGCACAGTGGCTCACACCTATAATCTCAGCACTTTGGGAAGCCAAGGCAGAAGGATCACTTGAGGCCAGGAGTTCAAGGCCAGCCTGGGCAACATAGTGAGACCCTGTCTCTACAAAAAATTTTAAAATTAGCTGTGTGTGGTAGCATATACCTGTAATTTCCACTACTCGGGGGGCTGAGGTGGGAGCATCACTTGAGCCCAGTAGGTGGAGACCGTAGTGGGCTATGATTGATTATGCCACTGAACTTCAGCCTGGGTGACAGAGCAAGAGCTTGTCTCTGAAAAAAAAAAAAAGAAAGAATATTTTGAGATAAAAGTGTTTACTTATATCACTGGAAATAAATTCAGTAAATGATACATGCTACTCATGTGATCAGACCTCATCGATAAGCTGCGTCTGACCATAGCCACCATGCTGGTACAGCCCAAAGATGGCTCATTAAGTAGACGGGAAAAGACACTAGAGCAGAGGAGAAGCTGACATAGTGTTAGCTTTGCCATGTGGTCTCTATTTTGAAATGTAGAACTAAAATTGTTGCAGGGATTCTCATTACTGGTATCATAAAGTCAATTGTAGAAATTTTAATTATTTTTTGATACTTTCAAAAAGTATGACGGCATGCTTTCAAGTTTTTCATGGTGCACCCACTCACCTGCTATAGTCTCTGGCACATAGTAAGACTCAGTAATGATTTGTTTCATAACTTAGTTAAATGACTGCTAGTCCAGAGGAGGTAAATCTAAGAGGATTCAGAAAGATAAAGTCCTAAGAAGGACTCAGAAAGGAGACAAGAAAAGAGAAACATTAAAACAGACATCAGGATGAAAGGCCAAGAAAAACGACAGGAAGGGAGAAAGTGATGGGTGCCGATCCGTTTAGGACAAAACAAAATTCATGACACATCTTTAGATACCACAGATCTTAAGATCCTATGTATAAAATAAATTTTCTGCTGAGCCACAAGTTCTCTGCCTCTGGGGTCAGTTTTCCTAAGAGCTCCAGGGTTTTCTATAGAGTATATATGTGTTTTGCTCACACTACTTAAAATGAAGGCTGCATTCCTGAGAATTAAATAAGCTTTTATTCAACAGGGCAAAATGGAACTCCTGAAAGAAAGAAAAAAATTTGAAACTCTGTTAAACTACTTAGGACTGTGACTCGTGGGGAAAGGGGCTGGTTCATATTGTGTACCAGCTTCTCCATGGGACCGTTATCTGTTTGTAAGAGATTAGCCAACACAAACTTTAACAATTTATTTTTTGTCTAATATTAGGCCTGGTTTTGTTCTGATTTCGCATTTGTCTCTTCTAGGAAGGCACTACAGCACATGCCTCCACTTTCCCTCTCACCAGGATCTACAGATTTCTCCACTTTCCTGTCTCCCAATGTGCTGGAAGAAGTGGACAGTTTCCTCATAAGGATAACTAGGTAAAATCAAGGTTGATGAGGTGAATTTTCTGTGGGGGATGGAGGGCGTATGTGTCTTGTTCCATCTTGTTTTTGAAAAAATATTTTAATCTTTTTAAGATCACCACTAAAAGTGGCTCATTTTTAGCAGCTGGGGAGAAAGTGACTTATATAATAGTTTAGCCATCTAAACTCCATTATCCAGACATATCATCTAACCTCAAGAATTGGGGGGTGTAGGAGGAATAGTCTTCCAGTTTTGCTAGAAGAGATGTCTGTATCAAAGTCTAAAATGCAAAGCCTCCGAGTTCACTCCTGTCCCCAGCCTGTGGCCCTCATTTAGAACCTGCCGACCTTCATACACAGGTCTGGTAAACATGATTATCCATAGAATTGGGAAAGGGCACCTGGATAGCTTGATAAAAGGGGACCATTTAGTGTGAGGACACTCAGCTCTGCCTCAGTGAGCCCTAACCAGTCTCTGAGCGAATTTTAAAGGTTTAGTGTACTTTTAGAGAATTTTAAAAGTTTCAGTGTAATGTGTTTAAATTAAAGGCAAAGAAGAGTGATCTAAAATACAATTTTGGGGCTTCAAGGCATAAACCCTCACCTCTCTTTCCAAGCCAACTCATTACCCAGGGCTACTTAATAGCAGAGGCCTATTGCAGCAGCTCAGTTATTTTTGGCTTATTAGTATTATTTAGTATGTAAAGATTAAATGTTATAAAACTGAGGATTTAATTCCTTGGTCCTCTGGGTTGATTTAGTTTTTCCTTAGGTTACATTAAGGATTTTGAAAAAGTATCTCTGTTATACCTATAGAGATCGTATGGTATGTTAACGTTACTTGTAGTAGTCAATTACGTGGGATTTGAGCTACTTGTATTTTCTCATGTTTTTAAGAAGTAAAAAGTTTTTGCTCTTTGGTTATAGCTGCTGTTCTACGCCAGAGGTAGAACTGACTCTTCTGGCATTTGCATTAGCAAGAGGAAGTGTTACCAAAGTGATGAGCTCTCTGTGTACCATCACTGACCACTTGGACACACAGTACGATGCCTCATCCCTCATCTCGTCCATGGCATCAGTCAGACAGAACCTGCTCCTCAAATACGGTAAATGACCTCCGTGTGATGGAAATGCCAGCAGTGGACAAATCATACAGCCATCCTCACCATGTGACCTCCTGGCATCTTGTGTTTTGGGGTAGCTTGTGGACTGGGTGGTTGTAGTAATTCCATGATTCCTCGGTGGACATATCCTTTGAGTATCAGACTTTGGGGTTGGTAGGAAGAAGAGGGATGTTGGTTCATTTATGGCAGTATGAGCGAAAGAGGACACCTGAGTATCTACAAGGCTGCACTCCCAAGATTTACTGGGCATGATCATGCAGGTTTGGTGGCCATTTGAACACAGCCATTTTTGGTGAAGTCCAGGAGTGTCTCATTGTGTAGGCCAAGAGAGTAGGAGTGTCTCACTGTGTAGGCCAAGAGAGTTGGGATAGGACCCAGGATGGGGCTTTCTAATCCTTCTCAACACAGGAGCCCGTAAATGTACTCCCAGATGACTGCATTTGGCATGTGAGGAGCAGCTTACTGGCCATCCTGGCCTCTAGTTGTAAAGTTTCTGTCCACTATGTACCGTATTACATCCACCTGCTTCAGGATAGAGTCATTACTGTGGTATTTCTGCCATGCTATTTGTATCTTTATTTTAATATGACTTAGCAACTTATTTTATGTTTACTTTTTAAAGTTAGACAATTGATGTCTTGTAAATCCAGTTACCCCCTCCCCCCGAAATTTGGCAAGGGCTTTTTTTGGAGGCGTAGGGGACCCGGATAGCAGGGATAGGTAGTGCCTGGAAGCTGAAGTGGTCTTCAGAAAAGTTTGTGATTCAAATTACTGGTTGTTTGGGCAGGGGAGGAATGCATAGGGGGAATGTACATTACTAGTAATGTTCTAGTTCTGGGTTATGTCATAGACCAATGGGTATTTATTTTGTTATTACAACAAAAGGAAAATGTTTTCAGATCATCATAGCAAAAGTTTATCTTTATTATTCTTGAAACTTTGAAAATCTGTCTGGAGATGTTTTAAAGAATCAAAACCTAAAACATTATTTATGTATTTAAATGCAACACAATGAAGTATTGACTCCACAACAGTATCTTAGGAATCCCCTTCTCAAGCATGTTAAATCTATGGTATTAATCTGTATCTTATAATGTGCTTTGTTTCTAAACAATGATTGTTCTAGAGACTTCTCCTTGGAATCACTCATGGACATAAGCTCTCTTCTCTTTCTGGAAAGCACCGAGGGATGGTGTCAACTTTTGTCTGATATTACTGCTCTTTTTTAGCTTTTAACACATTGACTGCCATGTGAGTTATATTTAACTCAAGCTAGTTTTGAGCCCAGGGCCTTGTTAAGCAAAACCCTGCCATTGGTTCATGAAAATCTTACTTCTTTTTCTTTTTCTTTTTCTTTTTTTTTTTTTTTTTTTTTTTTTTTTTTTTTTTTTTTTAAAAAGATAAAAAACAATGACAGGCCAAAATTGCAATGGCAAAACAAAAACAAAAAAACAAAAAAAAAA